>OX388351.1:1800000-1975864 GCA_947579665.1 Sympetrum striolatum
TGTATTATTTTCCCATATTAGGTTACCAATCATAGGATTCTCAATGAAAAATAAGGGGAAATGGGGCTTTAGTAAGACCAAGCATCAAGCGATGGACCCTGGTGCAAGATAACTAGAAACCTTACGGCTGCTTTTAAAATTCCTAATTTTAGTTCAAATGCTTTCGATATACTAGATTAAGTTGCATTTTTTTCGGTTTTTCAACAACTTAATATAGATTTTATTATATTCCTTTCCCATTTTAGTTTACCAATCATAGGATTCTCAATTAAAAATAAGGGGAAATGAGGCTTTAGTGAGACCAAGCATCAAGCGATGGACCATGGTGCACGATAAGTAGAAAAATTACGGCTGCTTTTAAAATTCCTAATTTTAGTTTAAATACTTTTGATATACTAGATTAAGTTGCATTATTTTCGCTTTTCAAAAACATAATACAGATTTTATTATATTGCTTTCTCATTTATGGTTCCCAATCATAGGATTCTCAATGAAAAATAAGAGGAGAAATGAGGCTTTAGTGAGACGAAGAATCAAGCGATGGACCATGGTGCACGATAAGTAGAAACATTACGGCCACTTTAAAAATTCCTAATTTTAGTTTAAATACTTTAGATATACTAGATTAAGTTGCATTTATTTCTTTTTTTTTCAACATAAAACAGATATTATTGTATTCTTTTCCCATTTTAGGTAACCAATCATAGGATTCTCAATGAAAAATAAGGGGAAATGAGGCTTAAGTGTGACCAAGCATCAAGCAATGGACCCTGGTGCAAGATAAGTAGAAACTTTACGGCTGCGTTTAAAATTCCTAATTTTAGTTTAAATACTTTCGGTATACTAAGTCTCATTTTTTTCGGTTTTTCAACAACTTAACATATATTTTATTATATTTCTTTCCCATTTTAAGTTACCAATCAAGTTTTTCAACAACTTAATATAAATTTTAAATTATTGCTTTCCAATTTTAGTTTACCAAAATAGGATACGAAATGAAATATAATGGGAAATGAGGCTTTAGTGAGACCAAGAATCAACCGATGGACCATGGTGCACGGTAAGTAGAAACATTACGGCTGCTTTGAAAATTCCTAATTTTAGTGTAAATACTTTCGATATACTAGATTAAGTTGCATTTTTTTCGGTTTTTCAATAACTTAATATAGATTTTATTTTATTCCTTTCCCATTTTGTTTTCCAATCATAGGATTCTCAATGAAAAATAAGGGGAAATGAGGCTTTAGTGAGACCAAGCATCAAGCGATGGACCATGGTGCACGGTAAGTAGAAACATTACTGCTGCTTTGAAAATTCCTAATTTTAGTTTAAAAACTTTCGATATACTAGATTAAGTTGCATTTTTTTGGTTTTTCAACATCTTAATATATATATTATTATATTCCTATCGCATTTTAGTTTACCAATCATAGGATTCGAAATGAAAAATAAGGGGAAATGAGGCTTTAGTGAGACCAAGCATCAAGCGATGGACCATGGTGCACGGTAAGTAGAAACATTACATATGCTTTCAAATTCCTGATTTTAGGTTAAATACTTTCGATATACTAGATTAAGTTGCATTTTTTTCGGTTTTTAAACAACTTAATATAGATTTTATTATATTCCTTTCCAATTTTAGTTTACCAATCATAGTATTCTCAATGAAAAATAAGGAGAAATGAGGCTTTAGTGAGACCAAGCATCAAGCGATATACCATGGTGCACGGTAAATAGAAACATTACGGCTGCTTTGAAAATTCCTTATTTTAGTTTAAATACTTTCGAAATACTAAGTTGCATTTTTTTCGGTTTTTAACAACTTAACATATATTTTATTATATTCCTTTCCCATTTTAAGTTACCAATCAAGTTTTTCAACAACTTAATATAAATTTTATTATATTCCTTTCCCATTTTAGTTTACCAATCATAGGATTCGAAATGAAAAACTAGGGGAAATGAGACTTTAGTGAGACCAAGCATCAAGCGATGGACCATGGTGCACGATAAGTAGAAACATCACAGCTGCTTTGAAAATTCCTAATTTTAGTTTAAATACTTTCGTTACACTTGATTAAGTTAAATTTTTTTCGGTTTTTCAACAACTTAAAATAGATTTTATTATATTCCTTTCCCAATTTAGTTTACCAGTCATAGGATTCTCAATGAAAAATAAGGGAAATTAGGCTTTAGTGGGACCAAGCATCAAGCGATGGACCATGGAGCAGGGTTAGTAGAAACATTACGGCTACTTTGAAAATTCCTAATTTTAGTTTAAATACTTTCGATATACTAGATTAAGTTGCTTTTTTTTCGGTTTTTCAATAACTTAATATAGATTTTATTATATTCCTTTCCCCTTTTAGTTTACCAATCATAGGATTCGAAATGAAAAATAATGGGAAATTAGGCTTTAGTGAGACCAAGCATCAAGCGATGGACCATGGTGCACGATAAGTAGAAACATTACAGCTGCTTTGAAAATTCCTAATTTTAGTTTAAATACTTTCGATATACTAGATTAAGTTGCTTTTTTTTCGGTTTTTCAATAACTTAATATAGATTTTATTATATTCCTTTCCCCTTTTAGTTTACCAATCATAGGATTCTCAATGAGAAATAAGTTGAAATGAGGCTTTAGTGAGACCAAGCATCAAGCAATGGACAATGGTGCACGATAAGAAGAAACGTTACAGCTGCTTTGAAAATTCCTAATTTTAGTTTAAATACTTTCGATATGCTAGATTAAGTTGCATTTTTTTCGGTTTTCAACAATTTAATATATTTTTTATTATATTCCTTTCCCATTTTCGTTTACCAATCATAGGATTCTCAATGAAAAATAAGGGAAATGAGGCTTTAGTGGGACCAAGCATCAAGCGATGGACCATGGTGCACGATAAGTAGAAACATTACGGCTACTTTGAAAATTTCTAATTTTAGTTTAAATACTTTCGATATACTAGATTAAGTTGCTTTTTTTTCGGTTTTTCAATAACTTAATATAGATTTTATTATATTCCTATCCCATGTTAGTTTACCAATCAAAGGATTCTTAATAAAAATCAAAGGGAAATGAGGATTTAGTGAGACCAAGCACCAAGCGATGGACCATGGTGCACGATAATTAGAAACATTACAGCTGCTTTGAAAATTCCTAATTTTAGTTTAAATACTTTCGATATACTAGATGAAGTTGCATTTTCTTCGGTTTTTCAACAACTAAACATAGATTTTATTATATTCCTTTCCCATTTTAGTTTACCAATCATAGGATTCTAAATGAAAAATAAGGGGAAATGAGGCTTTAGTGAGACCAAGCATCAAGCGATGGACCATGGTGCACGGATAGTAGAAACATTACGGCAGCTTTGAAAATTCCTAATTTTAGTTTAAATACTTTCGATGTACTAGATTAAGTTGCTTCTCTTCGGTTTTTCAATAAATTAATATAGATTTTATTATATTCCTTTCCCATTTAAGGTTACCAATCATAGGATTCGAAATTAAAATTAAGGGGTAATTAGGCCTTAGTGAGACCATGCATCAAGCGATGGACCATGGTGCACGGTAAGTAGAAACATTACGGCTGCTTTGAAAATTCCTAATTTTAGTTTAAATACTTTCGATATACTAGATTAAGTTGCATTTTTTTCGGTTTTTCAACAACTTAATATAGATTTTATTATATTCCTTTCCCATTTTAGTTTACAAATCATAGGATTCGAAATGAAAAATAAGGGGAAAGGAGGCTTTAGTGAGACCAAGCATCAAGCGATGGACCATGGTGCACGATAAGTAGAAACATTACAGCTGCTCTGAAAATTCCTAATTTTGGTTTAAATACTTTCGAAATACTAAGTTGCATTTTTTTCGGTTTTTAACAACTTAACATATATTTTATTATATTTTTGTCCCATTTTAAGTTACCAATCAAGTTTTTCAACAACTTAATATAAATTTTATTATATTCCTTTCCCATTTTAGTTTACCAATCATAGGATTCGAAATGAAAAATAAGGGGAAATGAGAATTTAGTGAGACCAAGCATCAAGCGTTGGACCATGGTGCACGATAAGTAGAAACATTACGGCTGCTTTGAAAATTCCTAATTTTAGTTAATTTACTTTCGATATACTAGATTAAGTTCCTTTTTTTTCGGTTTTTCAACAACTTAATATAGATTTTATTATATTCCTTTCCCATTTTAGTTCAACAATTATAGGATTCGAAATGAAAAATAAGGGGAAATGAGGCGATAGTGAGACCAAGCATCAAGCGATGGACCATGGTGCACGATAAGTAGAAACATTACGGCTGCTTTGAAAATTCCTAATTTTAGTTTAAATACTTTCGATATACTAGATTAAGTTGCATTTTTTTCGGTTTTTTAACAAATTAATATAGATTTTATTATATTCCTTTCCCATTTTACTTTACCAATCATAGGCTTCTCAATGAAAAATAAGGGGAAATGAGGCTTTAGTGAGACCAAGCATCAAGCGATGGACCATGGTGCACGGTAAGTAGAAACATTACGGCAGCTTTGAAAATTCCTAATTTTAATTTGAATTCTTTCGATATACTACATTAAGTTGCTTTTTTTCGGTTTTTCAACAACTTCATATAGATTTTATTATATTCCTTTGCCATTTTAGTTTACTAATCATAGGATTCTCAATGAAAAATAAGGGGAAATGAGGCTTTAGTGAGACCAAGCATCAAGCGATGGACCATGGTGCTCGGTAAGTAGAAACATTACGGCTGCTTTGAAAATTCCTAATTTTAGTTTAAATACGTTCGATATACTAGATTAAGTTAAATTTTTTTCGGTTTTTCAACAACTTAATATAGATTTTATTATATTCCTTTCCCATTTTAGTTTACCAATCATAGGATTCGAAATGAAAAATAAGGGAAAATAACGTTTTAGTGAGACCAAGCATCAAGCGATGGACCATGGTGCACGGTAAGTAGAAACATTACGGCTGCTTTGAAAATTCCTAATTTTAGTGTAAATATTTTCGATATACTAAATTAAGTTGCATTTTTTTCGGTTTTTCAATAACTTAATATAGATTTTATTTTATTCCTTTCCCATTTTGTTTTCCAATCATAGGATTCTCAATGAAAAATAAGGGGAAATGAGGCTTTAGTGAGACCAAGCATCAAGCGATGGACCATGGTGCACGGTAAGTAGAAACATTACTGCTGCTTTGAAAATTCCTAATTTTAGTTTAAGAACTTTCGATATACTAGATTAAGTTGCATTTTTTTGGTTTTTCAACATCTTAATATATATATTATTATATTCCTATCGCATTTTAGTTTACCAATCATAGGATTCGAAATGAAAAATAAGGGGAAATGAGGCTTTAGTGAGACCAAGCATCAAGCGATCGACCATTGTGTTGGATAAGTTGTGACATAACGGTTGCTTTGAATATTCCTAATTTTAGTTTAAATACTTTCTATATACTAGATTAAGTTGCATTTTCTTCGGTTTTTCAACAACTTTATATAGATTTTATTATATTCCTTTCCCATTTTAGTTTACCAATCATAGGATTCGAAATGAAAAATAAGGGAAAAAGAGGCTTTAGTTAGACTAAGCATCTAGTTATGGACCATGGTGCACGGTAAGTAGAAACATTACGGCTGCTTTAAAAATTCATAATTTTAGTTTAAATACATTCGATATACTAGATTAAGTTGCTTTTTTTCGGTTTTTCAATAAATGAATATAGATTTTATTATATTCCTTTCCCATTTTAGTTTACCAATCATAGGATTCGAAATGAAAAATAAGGGGAAATTAGGCTTTAGTGAGACCAAGCATCAAGCGATGGACCATGGTGCACGGTAAGTAGAGACATTACGGCTGCTTTGAAAATTCCTAATTTTAGTTTAAATTCTTTCGATATACTAGATTAAGTTGCATTTTTTTCGGTTTTTCAATAACTTAATATAGATTTTATTATATTCCTTTCCCATTTTAGTTTTTCAATCATTGGATTCTCAATAAAAATTAGGTAAAATCAGGCTTTAGTGAGACCAAGCATCAAGCGATGGACCATGGTGCACGGTAAGTAGAAACATTACATATGCTTTCAAATTCCTGATTTTAGGTGAAATACTTTCGATATACTAGATTAAGTTGCATTTTTTTCGGTTTTTCAACAACTTAATATAGATTTTATTATATTCCTTTCCCATTTTAGTTTACCAATCATAGTATTCTCAATGAAAAATAAGGAGAAATGAGGCTTTAGTGAGACCAAGCATCAAGCGATATACCATGGTGCACGGTAAGTAGAAACATTACGGCTGCTTTGAAAATTCCTAATTTTAGTTTAAATACTTTCGAAATACTAAGTTGCATTTTTTTCGGTTTTTAACAACTTAACATATATTTTATTATATTTTTGTCCCATTTTAAGTTACCAATCAAGTTTTTCAACAACTTAATATAAATTTTATTATATTCCTTTCCCATTTTAGTTTACCAATCATAGGATTCGAAATGAAAAATAAGGGGAAATGAGAATTTAGTGAGACCAAGCATCAAGCGTTGGACCATGGTGCACGATAAGTAGAAACATTACGGCTGCTTTGAAAATTCCTAATTTTAGTTAATTTACTTTCGATATACTAGATTAAGTTGCATTTTTTTCGGTTTTTCAACAACTTAATATAGATTTTATTATATTCCTTTCCCATTTTAGTTCAACAATTATAGGATTCGAAATGAAAAATAAGGGGAAATGAGGCGTTAGTGAGACCAAGCATCAAGCGATGGACCATGGTGCACGATAAGTAGAAACATTACGGCTGCTTTGAAAATTCCTAATTTTAGTTTAAATACTTTCGATATACTAGATTAAGTTGCATTTTTTTCGGTTTTTTAACAAATTAATATAGATTTTATTATATTCCTTTCCCATTTTACTTTACCAATCATAGGATTCTCAATGAAAAATAAGGGGAAATGAGGCTTTAGTGAGACCAAGCATCAAGCGATGGACCATGGTGCACGGTAAGTAGAAACATTACGGCAGCTTTGAAAATTCCTAATTTTAATTTGAATTCTTTCGATATACTACATTAAGTTGCTTTTTTTCGGTTTTTCAACAACTTCATATAGATTTTATTAAATTTCCTTTGCCATTTTAGTTTACTAATCATAGGATTCTCAATGAAAAATAAGGGGAAATGAGGCTTTAGTGAGACCAAGCATCAAGCGATGGACCATGGTGCTCGGTAAGTAGAAACATTACGGCTGCTTTGAAAATTCCTAATTTTAGTTTAAATACGTTCGATATACTAGATTAAGTTAAATTTTTTTCGGTTTTTCAACAACTTAATATAGATTTTATTATATTCCTTTCCCATTTTAGTTTACCAATCATAGGATTCGAAATGAAAAATAAGGGAAAATAAGGCTTTAGTGAGACCAAGCATCAAGCGATGGACCATGGTGCACGGTAAGTAGAAACATTACGGCTGCTTTGAAAATTCCTAATTTTAGTGTAAATATTTTCGATATACTAAATTAAGTTGCATTTTTTTCGGTTTTTCAATAACTTAATATAGATTTTATTTTATTCCTTTCCCATTTTGTTTTCCAATCATAGGATTCTCAATGAAAAATAAGGGGAAATGAGGCTTTAGTGAGACCAAGCATCAAGCGATGGACCATGGTGCACGGTAAGTAGAAACATTACTGCTGCTTTGAAAATTCCTAATTTTAGTTTAAGAACTTTCGATATACTAGATTAAGTTGCATTTTTTTGGTTTTTCAACATCTTAATATATATATTATTATATTCCTATCGCATTTTAGTTTACCAATCATAGGATTCGAAATGAAAAATAAGGGGAAATGAGGCTTTAGTGAGACCAAGCATCAAGCGATGGGCCATGGTGCACGGTAAGTAGAAACATTACGGCTGCTTTGAAAATTCCTAATTTTAGTATAAATACTTTCGATATACTAGATTAAGTTGCATTTTTTTCGGTTTTTCAACAACTTCATATAGATTTTATTATATTCCTTTCCAATTTTAGTTTACCAATCATAGTATTCTCAATGAAAAATAAGGAGAAATGAGGCTTTAGTGAGACCAAGCATCAAGCGATATACCATGGTGCACGGTAAATAGAAACATTACGGCTGCTTTGAAAATTCCTAATTTTAGTTTAAATACTTTCGAAATACTAAGTTGCATTTTTTTCGGTTTTTAACAACTTAACATATATTTTATTATATTCCTTTCCCATTTTAAGTTACCAATCAAGTTTTTCAACAACTTAATATAAATTTTATTATATTCCTTTCCCATTTTAGTTTACCAATCATAGGATTCGAAATGAAAAACTAGGGGAAATGAGACTTTAGTGAGACCAAGCATCAAGCGATGGACCATGGTGCACGATAAGTAGAAACATTACAGCTGCTTTGAAAATTCCTAATTTTAGTTTAAATACTTTCGTTACACTTGATTAAGTTAAATTTTTTTCGGTTTTTCAACAACTTAATATAGATTTTATTATACTCCTTTCCCAATTTAGTTTACCAGTCATAGGATTCTAAATGAAAAATAAGGGAAATTAGGCTTTAGTGGGACCAAGCATCAAGCGATGGACCATGGAGCAGGGTTAGTAGAAACATAACGGCTACTTTGAAAATTCCTAATTTTAGTTTAAATACTTTCGATATACTAGATTAAGTTGCTTTTTTTTTCGGTTTTTCAATAACTTAATATAGATTTTATTATATTCCTTTCCCATTTAAGTTTACCAATCATAGGATTCGAAATGAAAAATAATGGGAAATTAGGCTTTAGTGAGACCAAGCATCAAGCGATGGACAATGGTGCACGATAAGTAGAAACATTACAGCTGCTTTGAACATTCCTAATTTTAGTTTAAATACTTTCGATATACTAGGTTAAGTTATTTTTTTTCGGTTTTTCAACAACTTAATATAGATTTTATTATATTCCTTTCCCATTTTAGTGTACCAATCATAAGATTCTCAATGAGAAATAAGTGGAAATGAGGCTTTAGTGAGACCAAGCATCAAGCGATGGACAATGGTGCACGATAAGAAGAAACGTTACAGCTGCTTTGAAAATTCCTAATTTTAGTTTAAATACTTTCGATATGCTGGATTAAGTTGCATTTTTTTCGGTTTTTCAACAATTTAATATATTTTTTATTATATTCCTATCCCATTTTCGTTTACCAATCATAGGATTCTCAATGAGAAATAAGTGGAAATGAGGCTTTAGTGAGACCAAGCATCAAGCGATGGACCATGGAGCACGGTAAGTAGAAACATTACGGCTGCTTTGAAAATTCCTAATTTTAGTTTAAATACTTTCGATATACTAGATTAAGTTGCATTTTTTTCGGTTTTTCAACAACTTAATATAGATTTTATTATATTCCTTTCCCATTTTAGTTTACCAATCATAGGATTCTAAATGAAAAATAAGGGGAAATGAGGCTTTAGTGAGACCAAGCATCAAGCGATGGACCATGGTGCAAGGATAGTGGAAACATTACGGCAGCATTGAAAATTTCTAATTTTAGTTTAAATACTTTCGATATACTAGATTAAGTTGCTTTTTTTTCGGTTTTTCAATAACTTAATATAGATTTTATTATATTCCTATCCCATTTTAGTTTACCAATCAAAGGATTCTTAATAAAAATCAAAGGGAAATGAGGCTTTAGTGGGACCAAGCATCAAGCGATGGACCATGGTGCACGGTAAGTAGAAACATTACGGCTGCTTTGAAAATTCCTAATTTTAGTTTAAATACTTTCGATATACTAGATTAAGTTGCATTTTTTTCGGTTTTTCAACAACTTAATATAGATTTTATTATATTCCTTTCCCATTTTAGTTTACCAATCATAGGATTCTAAATGAAAAATAAGGGGAAATGAGGCTTTAGTGAGACCAAGCATCAAGCGATGGACCATGGTGCAAGGATAGTGGAAACATTACGGCAGCATTGAAAATTCCTAATTTTAGTTTAAATACTTTCGATGTACTAGATTAAGTTGCTTCTCTTCGGTTTTTCAATAAATTAATATAGATTTTATTATATTCCTTTCCCATTTAAGTTTACCAATCATAGGATTCGAAATGAAAAATAATGGGAAATTAGGCTTTAGTGAGACCAAGCATCAAGCGATGGACCATGGTGCACGGATAGTAGAAACATTCGGCTGCTTTGAAAATTCCTAATTTTAGTTTAAATACTCTCGATATACTGGATTAAGTTGCTTTTTTTCGGTTTTTCAACAACTTAATATAGATTTTATTATATCCCTTTCCCATTTTAGTTAACCAATCATAGGATTTTTTATGAAAAATAAGGGGAAATTAGGCCTTAGTGAGACCATGCATCAAGCGATTGACCATGGTGCACGGTAAGTAGAAACATTACGGCTGCTTTGAAAATTCCTAATTTTAGTTTAAATACTTTCTATATACTAGATTAAGTTGCATTTTTTTCGGTTTTTCAACAACTTAATATAGATTTTATAATATTCCTTTCCCATTTTAGTTTACAAATCATAGGATTCGAAATGAAAAATAAGGGGAAAGGAGGCTTTAGTGAGACCAAGCATCAAGCGATGGACCATGGTGCATGGTAAGTAGAAACATTACGGCTGCTTTGAAAATTCCTAATTTTAGTTTAAATACTTTCGATATACTAGATTAAGTTGAATTTTTTTTTTGTTTTTCAACAACTTAATATAGAGTTTATTATATTCCTTTCCCATTTTAGTTGACCAATCATAGGATTCTCAATGAGAAATAAGGGGAAATGACGCTTTTGTGAGACCAAGCATCAAGCGATGGACCATGGTGCATGGTAAGTAGAAACATTACGGCTGCTTTGAAAATTCCTAATTTTAGTTTAAATACTATCGATATACTAGATTAAGATGCTTTTTTTCGGTTTTTCAACAACTTAATATAGATTTTATTATATTCCTTTCCCATTTTAGTTTATCAATCATAGGATTCTCAATGAAAAATTAGGGGAAATGAGTCTTTAGTGAGACCAAGAATCAAGCGATGGACCATGGTGCATGGTAAGTAGAAACATTACGGCTGCTTTGAAAATTCCTAATTTTAGTTTAAATACTTTCGATATACTAGATTAAGTTGAATTTTTTTCGGTTTTTCAACAACTTAATATAGATTTTATAATATTGCTTTCCCATTTTAGATTACCAATCATAGGATTCTCAATGAAAAATAAGGGAAAAAGAGGCTTTAGTGAGACCAAGCATCAAGCGATGGACCATGGTGCACGGATATTAGAAACATTACGGCAGCTTTGAAAATTCCTAATTTTAGTTCAAATACTTTCGATGTACTAGATTAAGTTGCATTTTTTCTGGTTTTTTAACAACTTAATATTGATTTTATTATATCCCTTTCCCATTTTAGTTTACCAATCATAGGTTTTTTTATGAAAAATAAGGGGATATTAGGCCTTAGTGAGACCAAGCATCAAGCGATGGACCATGGTGCACGGTAAGTAGAAACATTACGGCTGCTTTGAAAAATCCTAATTTTAGTTTAAATACTTTCGATACACTAGATTAAGTTGCATTTTTTTCGGTTTTTCAACAACTTAATATAGATTTTATTATATTTCTTTCCCATTTTAGTTTACCAATCATAGGATTCTCAATGAAAAATAAGGGGAAATGATGCTTTAGTGAGACCAAGCATCAAGCGATGGACAATAGTACACGATAAGTAGAAATATTACAGCTGCTTTGAAAATTCCTAATTTTAGTTTAAATACTTTCGATATACTAGATTAAGTTGCATTTTTTTCGGTTTTTCAACAACTTAATATAGATTTTATTATATTCCTTTCCCTTTTTAGTTTACCAATCATAGGATTCGAAATGAAAAATAAGGGAATGAGGCTTTAGTGAGACCAAGCATCAAGCGATGGACCATGGTGCACGATAAGTAGAAACATTACGGCTGCTTTAAAAATTCCTAATTTTACTTTAAATACTTTCGATATACTAGATTAAGTTGCATTTTTATCAGTTTCTCAACAACTTAATATAGATTTTATAATATTCCTTTCCCATTTTAGTTTACCAATCATAGGATTCTCAATGAAAAATAAGGGGAAATGAGGCTTTCGTGATACCAAGCATCAAGCGATGGACCATGGTGCACGATAAGTAGTGAAATTACGGCTGCTTTGAAAATTCCTAATTTTAGTTAAAATACTTTCGATATACTAGATTAAGTTGCTTTTTTTTCGGTTTTTCAACAACTTAATATAGATTTTATTATATTCCTTTCCCATTTTAGTTTACCAATCATAGGATTCGAAATGAAAAATAAGGGGAAATGAGGCTTTAGTGATACCATGCATCAAGCGATGGACCATGGTGCACGATAAGTAGAAACATTACGGCTGCTTTGAAAATTCCTAATTTTAGTTTAAATACTTTCGATATACTAGATTAAGTTGCATTTTTATCGGTTTTTCAACAACTTAATATAGATTTTATTATATTCCTTTCCCATTTTAGTTTACCAATCATAGGATTCGAAATGAGAAATAAGGGGAAATGACGCTTTTGTGAGACCAAGCATCAAGCGATGGACCATGGTGCACGGTAAGTACAGACATTACGGCTGCTTTGAAAATTCCTAATTTTAGTTTAAATACTTTCGAAATACTAAGTTGCATTTTTTTCGGTTTTTAACAGCTTAACATATATTTTATTATATTCCTTTCCCATTTTAAGTTACCAATCAAGTTTTTCAACAACTTAATATAAATTTTATTATATTCCTTTCCCATTTTAGTTTACCAATCATAGGATTCGAAATGAAAAACTAGGGGAAATGAGACTTTAGTGAGACCAAGCATCAAGCGATGGACCATGGTGCACGATAAGTAGAAACATTACAGCTGCTTTGAAAATTCCTAATTTTAGTTTAAATACTTTCGTTACACTTGATTAAGTTAAATTTTTTTCGGTTTTTCAACAACTTAATATAGATTTTATTATATTCCTTTCCCAATTTAGTTTACCAGTCATAGGATTCTAAATGAAAAATAAGGGAAATTAGGCTTTAGTGGGACCAAGCATCAAGCGATGGACCATGGAGCAGGGTTAGTAGAAACATAACGGCTACTTTGAAAATTCCTAATTTTAGTTTAAATACTTTCGATATACTAGATTAAGTTGCTTTTTTTTCGGTTTTTCAATAACTTAATATAGATTTTATTATATTCCTTTCCCATTTAAGTTTACCAATCATAGGATTCGAAATGAAAAATAATGGGAAATTAGGCTTTAGTGAGACCAAGCATCAAGCGATGGACAATGGTGCACGATAAGTAGAAACATTACGGCTACTTTGAAAATTACTAATTTTAGTTTAAATACTTTCGATATACTAGATTAAGTTGCTTTTTTTTCGGTTTTTCAATAACTTAATATAGATTTTATTATATTCCTATCCCATTTTAGTTTACCAATCAAAGGATTCTTAATAAAAATCAAAGGGAAATGAGGCTTTAGTGAGACCAAGCACCAAGCGATGGACCATGGTGCACGATAATTAGAAACATTACAACTGCTTTGAAAATTCCTAATTTTAGTTTAAATACTTTCGATATACTAGATTAAGTTGCATTTTTTTCGGTTTTTCAACAACTTAATATAGATTTTATTATATTCCTTTCCCATTTTAGTTTACCAATCATAGGATTCTAAATGAAAAATAAGGGGAAATGAGGCTTTAGTGAGACCAAGCATCAAGCGATGGACCATGGTGCAAGGATAGTGGAAACATTACGGCAGCATTGAAAATTCCTAATTTTAGTTTAAATACTTTCGATGTACTAGATTAAGTTGCTTCTCTTCGGTTTTTCAATAAATTAATATAGATTTTATTATATTCCTTTCCCATTTAAGTTTACCAATCATAGGATTCGAAATGAAAAACAATGGGAAATTAGGCTTTAGTGAGACCAAGCATCAAGCGATGGACCATGGTGCACGGATAGTAGAAACATTCTGCTGCTTTGAAAATTCCTAATTTTAGTTTAAATACTCTCGATATACTGGATTAAGTTGCTTTTTTTCGGTTTTTCAACAACTTAATATAGATTTTATTATATCCCTTTCCCATTTTAGTTAACCAATCATAGGATTTTTTATGAAAAATAAGGGGAAATTAGGCCTTAGTGAGACCATGCATCAAGCGATTGACCATGGTGCACGGTAAGTAGAAACATTACGGCTGCTTTGAAAATTCCTAATTTTAGTTTAAATACTTTCTATATACTAGATTAAGTTGCATTTTTTTCGGTTTTTCAACAACTTAATATAGATTTTATTATATTCCTTTCCCATTTTAGTTTACAAATCATAGGATTCGAAATGAAAAATAAGGGGAAAGGAGGCTTTAGTGAGACCAAGCATCAAGCGATGGACCATGGTGCACGGTAAGTAGAAACATTACATATGCTTTCAAATTCCTGATTTTAGGTGAAATACTTTCGATATACTAGATTAAGTTGCATTTTTTTCGGTTTTTCAACAACTTAATATAGATTTTATTATATTCCTTTCCCATTTTAGTTTACCAATCATAGTATTCTCAATGAAATATAAGGAGAAATGAGGCTTTAGTGAGACCAAGCATCAAGCGATATACCATGGTGCACGGTAAGTAGAAACATTACGGCTGCTTTGAAAATTCCTAATTTTAGTTTAAATACTTTCGAAATACTAAGTTGCATTTTTTTCGGTTTTTAACAACTTAACATATATTTTATTATATTTTTGTCCCATTTTAAGTTACCAATCAAGTTTTTCAACAACTTAATATAAATTTTATTATATTCCTTTCCCATTTTAGTTTACCAATCATAGGATTCGAAATGAAAAATAAGGGGAAATGAGAATTTAGTGAGACCAAGCATCAAGCGTTGGACCATGGTGCACGATAAGTAGAAACATTACGGCTGCTTTGAAAATTCCTAATTTTAGTTAATTTACTTTCGATATACTAGATTAAGTTGCATTTTTTTCGGTTTTTCAACAACTTAATATAGATTTTATTATATTCCTTTCCCATTTTAGTTCAACAATTATAGGATTCGAAATGAAAAATAAGGGGAAATGAGGCGATAGTGAGACCAAGCATCAAGCGATGGACCATGGTGCACGATAAGTAGAAACATTACGGCTGCTTTGAAAATTCCTAATTTTAGTTTAAATACTTTCGATATACTAGGTTAAGTTGCATTTTTTTCGGTTTTTTAACAAATTAATATAGATTTTATTATATTCCTTTCCCATTTTACTTTACCAATCATAGGCTTCTCAATGAAAAATAAGGGGAAATGAGGCTTTAGTGAGACCAAGCATCAAGCGATGGACCATGGTGCACGGTAAGTAGAAACATTACGGCAGCTTTGAAAATTCCTAATTTTAATTTGAATTCTTTCGATATACTACATTAAGTTGCTTTTTTTCGGTTTTTCAACAACTTCATATAGATTTTATTATATTCCTTTGCCATTTTAGTTTACTAATCATAGGATTCTCAATGAAAAATAAGGGGAAATGAGGCTTTAGTGAGACCAAGCATCAAGCGATGGACCATGGTGCTCGGTAAGTAGAAACATTACGGCTGCTTTGAAAATTCCTAATTTTAGTTTAAATACGTTCGATATACTAGATTAAGTTAAATTTTTTTCGGTTTTTCAACAACTTAATATAGATTTTATTATATTCCTTTCCCATTTTAGTTTACCAATCATAGGATTCGAAATGAAAAATAAGGGGAAATGAGGCTTTAGTGAGACCAAGCATCAAGCGATGGACCATGGTGCTCGGTAAGTAGAAACATTACGGCTGCTTTGAAAATTCCTAATTTTAGTGTAAATATTTTCGATATACTAAATTAAGTTGCATTTTTTTCGGTTTTTCAATAACTTAATATAGATTTTATTTTATTCCTTTCCCATTTTGTTTTCCAATCATAGGATTCTCAATGAAAAATAAGGGGAAATGAGGCTTTAGTGAGACCAAGCATCAAGCGATGGACCATGGTGCACGGTAAGTAGAAACATTACTGCTGCTTTGAAAATTCCTAATTTTAGTTTAAGAACTTTCGATATACTAGATTAAGTTGCATTTTTTTGGTTTTTCAACATCTTAATATATATATTATTATATTCCTATCGCATTTTAGTTTACCAATCATAGGATTCGAAATGAAAAATAAGGGGAAATGAGGCTTTAGTGAGACCAAGCATCAAGCGATCGACCATTGTGTTGGATAAGTTGTGACATAACGGTTGCTTTGAATATTCCTAATTTTAGTTTAAATACTTTCGATATGCTAGATTAAGTTGCATTTTCTTCGGTTTTTCAACGACTTTATATAGATTTTATTATATTCCTTTCCCATTTTAGTTTACCAATCATAGGATTCGAAATGAAAAATAAGGGAAAAAGAGGCTTTAGTTAGACTAAGCATCTAGCGATGGACCATGGTGCACGGTAAGTAGAAACATTACGGCTGCTTTAAAAATTCATAATTTTAGTTTAAATACATTCGATATACTAGATTAAGTTGCTTTTTTTCGGTTTTTCAATAAATGAATATAGATTTTATTATATTCCTTTCCCATTTTAGTTTACCAATCATAGGATTCGAAATGAAAAATAAGGGGAAATTAGGCTTTAGTGAGACCAAGCATCAAGCGATGGACCATGGTGCACGGTAAGTAGAGACATTACGGCTGCTTTGAAAATTCCTAATTTTAGTTTAAATTCTTTCGATATACTAGATTAAGTTGCATTTTTTTCGGTTTTTCAATAACTTAATATAGATTTTATTATATTCCTTTCCCATTTTAGTTTTTCAATCATTGGATTCTCAATAAAAATTAGGTAAAATCAGGCTTTAGTGAGACCAAGCATCAAGCGATGGACCATGGTGCACGGTAAGTAGAAACATTACATATGCTTTCAAATTCCTGATTTTAGGTGAAATACTTTCGATATACTAGATTAAGTTGCATTTTTTTCGGTTTTTCAACAACTTAATATAGATTTTATTATATTCCTTTCCCATTTTAGTTTACCAATCATAGTATTCTCAATGAAAAATAAGGAGAAATGAGGCTTTAGTGAGACCAAGCATCAAGCGATATACCATGGTGCACGGTAAGTAGAAACATTACGGCTGCTTTGAAAATTCCTAATTTTAGTTTAAATACTTTCGAAATACTAAGTTGCATTTTTTTCGGTTTTTAACAACTTAACATATATTTTATTATATTTTTGTCCCATTTTAAGTTACCAATCAAGTTTTTCAACAACTTAATATAAATTTTATTATATTCCTTTCCCATTTTAGTTTACCAATCATAGGATTCGAAATGAAAAATAAGGGGAAATGAGAATTTAGTGAGACCAAGCATCAAGCGTTGGACCATGGTGCACGATAAGTAGAAACATTACGGCTGCTTTGAAAATTCCTAATTTTAGTTAATTTACTTTCGATATACTAGATTAAGTTGCATTTTTTTCGGTTTTTCAACAACTTCATATAGATTTTATTATATTCCTTTCCAATTTTAGTTTACCAATCATAGGATTCTAAATGAAAAATAAGGGGAAATGAGGCTTTAGTGAGACCAAGCATCAAGCGATGGACCATGGAGCAGGGTTAGTAGAAACATTACGGCTACTTTGAAAATTCCTAATTTTAGTTTAAATACTTTCGATATACTAGATTAAGTTGCTTTTTTTTTCGGTTTTTCAATAACTTAATATAGATTTTATTATATTCCTTTCCCATTTAAGTTTACCAATCATAGGATTCGAAATGAAAAATAATGGGAAATTAGGCTTTAGTGAGACCAAGCATCAAGCGATATACCATGGTGCACGGTAAATAGAAACATTACGGCTGCTTTGAAAATTCCTAATTTTAGTTTAAATACTTTCGAAATACTAAGTTGCATTTTTTTCGGTTTTTAACAACTTAACATATATTTTATTATATTCCTTTCCCATTTTAAGTTACCAATCAAGTTTTTCAACAACTTAATATAAATTTTATTATATTCCTTTCCCATTTTAGTTTACCAATCATAGGATTCGAAATGAAAAACTAGGGGAAATGAGACTTTAGTGAGACCAAGCATCAAGCGATGGACCATGGTGCACGATAAGTAGAAACATTACAGCTGCTTTGAAAATTCCTAATTTTAGTTTAAATACTTTCGTTACACTTGATTAAGTTAAATTTTTTTCGGTTTTTCAACAACTTAATATAGATTTTATTATACTCCTTTCCCAATTTAGTTTACCAGTCATAGGATTCTAAATGAAAAATAAGGGAAATTAGGCTTTAGTGGGACCAAGCATCAAGCGATGGACCATGGAGCAGGGTTAGTAGAAACATAACGGCTACTTTGTAAATTCCTAATTTTAGTTTAAATACTTTCGATATACTAGATTAAGTTGCTTTTTTTTCGGTTTTTCAATAACTTAATATAGATTTTATTATATTCCTTTCCCATTTAAGTTTACCAATCATAGGATTCGAAATGAAAAATAATGGGAAATTAGGCTTTAGTGAGACCAAGCATCAAGCGATGGACAATGGTGCACGATAAGTAGAAACATTACAGCTGCTTTGAAAATTCCTAATTTTAGTTTAAATACTTTCGATATACTAGGTTAAGTTATTTTTTTTCGGTTTTTCAACAACTTAATATAGATTTTATTATATTCCTTTCCCATTTTAGTGTACCAATCATAGGATTCTAAATGAAAAATAAGGGGAAATGAGGCTTTAGTGAGACCAAGCATCAAGCGATGGACCATGGTGCAAGGATAGTGGAAACATTACGGCAGCATTGAAAATTCCTAATTTCAGTTTAAATACTTTCGATGTACTAGATTAAGTTGCTTCTCTTCGGTTTTTCAATAAATTAATATAGATTTTATTATATTCCTTTCCCATTTAAGTTTACCAATCATAGGATTCGAAATGAAAAATAATGGGAAATTAGGCTTTAGTGAGACCAAGCATCAAGCGATGGACCATGGTGCACGGATAGTAGAAACATTCGGCTGCTTTGAAAATTCCTAATTTTAGTTTAAATACTCTCGATATACTGGATTAAGTTGCTTTTTTTCGGTTTTTCAACAACTTAATATAGATTTTATTATATCCCTTTCCCATTTTAGTTAACCAATCATAGGATTTTTTATGAAAAATAAGGGGAAATTAGGCCTTAGTGAGACCATGCATCAAGCGATTGACCATGGTGCACGGTAAGTAGAAACATTACGGCTGCTTTGAAAATTCCTAATTTTAGTTTAAATACTTTCTATATAGTAGATTAAGTTGCATTTTTTTCGGTTTTTCAACAACTTAATATAGATTTTATTATATTCCTTTCCCATTTTAGTTTACAAATCATAGGATTCGAAATGAAAAATAAGGGGAAAGGAGGCTTTAGTGAGACCAAGCATCAAGCGATGGACCATGGTGCACGGTAAGTAGAAACATTACATATGCTTTCAAATTCCTGATTTTAGGTGAAATACTTTCGATATACTAGATTAAGTTGCATTTTTTTCGGTTTTTCAACAACTTAATATAGATTTTATTATATTCCTTTCCCATTTTAGTTTACCAATCATAGTATTCTCAATGAAATATAAGGAGAAATGAGGCTTTAGTGAGACCAAGCATCAAGCGATATACCATGGTGCACGGTAAGTAGAAACATTACGGCTGCTTTGAAAATTCCTAATTTTAGTTTAAATACTTTCGAAATACTAAGTTGCATTTTTTTCGGTTTTTAACAACTTAACATATATTTTATTATATTTTTGTCCCATTTTAAGTTACCAATCAAGTTTTTCAACAACTTAATATAAATTTTATTATATTCCTTTCCCATTTTAGTTTACCAATCATAGGATTCGAAATGAAAAATAAGGGGAAATGAGAATTTAGTGAGACCAAGCATCAAGCGTTGGACCATGGTGCACGATAAGTAGAAACATTACGGCTGCTTTGAAAATTCCTAATTTTAGTTAATTTACTTTCGATATACTAGATTAAGTTGCATTTTTTTCGGTTTTTCAACAACTTAATATAGATTTTATTATATTCCTTTCCCATTTTAGTTCAACAATTATAGGATTCGAAATGAAAAATAAGGGGAAATGAGGCGATAGTGAGACCAAGCATCAAGCGATGGACCATGGTGCACGATAAGTAGAAACATTACGGCTGCTTTGAAAATTCCTAATTTTAGTTTAAATACTTTCGATATACTAGATTAAGTTGCATTTTTTTCGGTTTTTTAACAAATTAATATAGATTTTATTATATTCCTTTCCCATTTTACTTTACCAATCATAGGCTTCTCAATGAAAAATAAGGGGAAATGAGGCTTTAGTGAGACCAAGCATCAAGCGATGGACCATGGTGCACGGTAAGTAGAAACATTACGGCAGCTTTGAAAATTCCTAATTTTAATTTGAATTCTTTCGATATACTACATTAAGTTGCTTTTTTTCGGTTTTTCAACAACTTCATATAGATTTTATTATATTCCTTTGCCATTTTAGTTTACTAATCATAGGATTCTCAATGAAAAATAAGGGGAAATGAGGCTTTAGTGAGACCAAGCATCAAGCGATGGACCATGGTGCTCGGTAAGTAGAAACATTACGGCTGCTTTGAAAATTCCTAATTTTAGTTTAAATACGTTCGATATACTAGATTAAGTTAAATTTTTTTCGGTTTTTCAACAACTTAATATAGATTTAAATTATATTCCTTTCCCATTTTAGTTTACCAATCATAGGATTCGAAATGAAAAATAAGGGAAAATAAGGTTTTAGTGAGACCAAGCATCAAGCGATGGACCATGGTGCACGGTAAGTAGAAACATTACGGCTGCTTTGAAAATTCCTAATTTTAGTTTAAATACTTTCGTTACACTTGATTAAGTTAAATTTTTTTCGGTTTTTCAACAACTTAATATAGATTTAAATTATATTCCTTTCCCATTTTAGTTTACCAATCATAGGATTCTAAATGAAAAATAAGGGAAATTAGGCTTTAGTGGGACCAAGCATCAAGCGATGGACCATGGAGCAGGGTTAGTAGAAACATAACGGCTACTTTGAAAATTCCTAATTTTAGTTTAAATACTTTCGATATACTAGATTAAGTTGCTTTTTTTTTCGGTTTTTCAATAACTTAATATAGATTTTATTATATTCCTTTCCCATTTAAGTTTACCAATCATAGGATTCGAAATGAAAAATAATGGGAAATTAGGCTTTAGTGAGACCAAGCATCAAGCGATGGACAATGGTGCACGATAAGTAGAAACATTACAGCTGCTTTGAAAATTCCTAATTTTAGTTTAAATACTTTCGATATACTAGGTTAAGTTATTTTTTTTCGGTTTTTCAACAACTTAATATAGATTTTATTATATTCCTTTCCCATTTTAGTGTACCAATCATAAGATTCTCAATGAGAAATAAGGGAAAATAAGGTTTTAGTGAGACCAAGCATCAAGCGATGGACCATGGTGCACGGTAAGTAGAAACATTACGGCTGCTTTGAAAATTCCTAATTTTAGTTTAAATACTTTCGATATGCTGGATTAAGTTGCATTTTTTTCGGTTTTTCAACAATTTAATATATTTTTTATTATATTCCTATCCCATTTTCGTTTACCAATCATAGGATTCTCAATGAAAAATAAGGGAAATGAGGCTTTAGTGGGACCAAGCATCAAGCGATGGACCATGGAGCACGGTAAGTAGAAACATTACGGCTACTTTGAAAATTTCTAATTTTAGTTTAAATACTTTCGATATACTAGATTAAGTTGCTTTTTTTTCGGTTTTTCAATAACTTAATATAGATTTTATTATATTCCTATCCCATTTTAGTTTACCAATCAAAGGATTCTTAATAAAAATCAAAGGGAAATGAGGCTTTAGTGAGACCAAGCACCAAGCGATGGACCATGGTGCACGATAATTAGAAACATTACAGCTGCTTTGAAAATTCCTAATTTTAGTTTAAATACTTTCGATATACTAGATTAAGTTGCATTTTTTTCGGTTTTTCAACAACTTAATATAGATTTTATTATATTCCTTTCCCATTTTAGTTTACCAATCATAGGATTCTAAATGAAAAATAAGGGGAAATGAGGCTTTAGTGAGACCAAGCATCAAGCGATGGACCATGGTGCAAGGATAGTGGAAACATTACGGCAGCATTGAAAATTCCTAATTTTAGTTTAAATACTTTCGATGTACTAGATTAAGTTGCTTCTCTTCGGTTTTTCAATAAATTAATATAGATTTTATTATATTCCTTTCCCATTTAAGTTTACCAATCATAGGATTCGAAATGAAAAATAATGGGAAATTAGGCTTTAGTGAGACCAAGCATCAAGCGATGGACCATGGTGCACGGATAGTAGAAACATTCGGCTGCTTTGAAAATTCCTAATTTTAGTTTAAATACTCTCGATATACTGGATTAAGTTGCTTTTTTTCGGTTTTTCAACAACTTAATATAGATTTTATTATATCCCTTTCCCATTTTAGTTAACCAATCATAGGATTTTTTATGAAAAATAAGGGGAAATTAGGCCTTAGTGAGACCATGCATCAAGCGATTGACCATGGTGCACGGTAAGTAGAAACATTACGGCTGCTTTGAAAATTCCTAATTTTAGTTTAAATACTTTCTATATACTAGATTAAGTTGCATTTTTTTCGGTTTTTCAACAACTTAATATAGATTTTATAATATTCCTTTCCCATTTTAGTTTACAAATCATAGGATTCGAAATGAAAAATAAGGGGAAAGGAGGCTTTAGTGAGACCAAGCATCAAGCGATGGACCATGGTAAACGATAAGTATTAACATTAGAGCTGCTTTGAAAATTCCTAATTTTAGTTTAAATACTTTCGATATAATAGATTAAGTTGCATTTTTTTTTTGTTTTTCAACAACTTAATATAGAGTTTATTATATTCCTTTCCCATTTTAGTTGACCAATCATAGGATTCTCAATGAGAAATAAGGGGAAATGACGCTTTTGTGAGACCAAGCATCAAGCGATGGACCATGGTGCATGGTAAGTAGAAACATTACGGCTGCTTTGAAAATTCCTAATTTTAGTTTAAATACTTTCGATATACTAGATTAAGTTGCATTTTTTTCGGTTTTTCAACAACTTAATATAGATTTTATTATATTCCTTTCCCATTTTAGTTTACCAATCATAGGATTCTAAATGAAAAATAAGGGGAAATGAGGCTTTAGTGAGACCAAGCATCAAGCGATGGACCATGGTGCAAGGATAGTGGAAACATTACGGCAGCATTGAAAATTCCTAATTTTAGTTTAAATACTTTCGATGTACTAGATTAAGTTGCTTCTCTTCGGTTTTTCAATAAATTAATATAGATTTTATTATATTCCTTTCCCATTTAAGTTTACCAATCATAGGATTCGAAATGAAAAATAATGGGAAATTAGGCTTTAGTGAGACCAAGCATCAAGCGATGGACCATGGTGCACGGATAGTAGAAACATTCGGCTGCTTTGAAAATTCCTAATTTTAGTTTAAATACTCTCGATATACTGGATTAAGTTGCTTTTTTTCGGTTTTTCAACAACTTAATATAGATTTTATTATATCCCTTTCCCATTTTAGTTAACCAATCATAGGATTTTTTATGAAAAATAAGGGGAAATTAGGCCTTAGTGAGACCATGCATCAAGCGATTGACCATGGTGCACGGTAAGTAGAAACATTACGGCTGCTTTGAAAATTCCTAATTTTAGTTTAAATACTTTCTATATACTAGATTAAGTTGCATTTTTTTCGGTTTTTCAACAACTTAATATAGATTTTATTATATTCCTTTCCCATTTTAGTTTACAAATCATAGGATTCGAAATGAAAAATAAGGGGAAAGGAGGCTTTAGTGAGACCAAGCATCAAGCGATGGACCATGGTGCACGGTAAGTAGAAACATTACATATGCTTTCAAATTCCTGATTTTAGGTGAAATACTTTCGATATACTAGATTAAGTTGCATTTTTTTCGGTTTTTCAACAACTTAATATAGATTTTATTATATTCCTTTCCCATTTTAGTTTACCAATCATAGTATTCTCAATGAAATATAAGGAGAAATGAGGCTTTAGTGAGACCAAGCATCAAGCGATATACTATGGTGCACGGTAAGTAGAAACATTACGGCTGCTTTGAAAATTCCTAATTTTAGTTTAAATACTTTCGAAATACTAAGTTGCATTTTTTTCGGTTTTTAACAACTTAACATATATTTTATTATATTTTTGTCCCATTTTAAGTTACCAATCAAGTTTTTCAACAACTTAATATAAATTTTATTATATTCCTTTCCCATTTTAGTTTACCAATCATAGGATTCGAAATGAAAAATAAGGGGAAATGAGAATTTAGTGAGACCAAGCATCAAGCGTTGGACCATGGTGCACGATAAGTAGAAACATTACGGCTGCTTTGAAAATTCCTAATTTTAGTTAATTTACTTTCGATATACTAGATTAAGTTGCATTTTTTTCGGTTTTTCAACAACTTAATATAGATTTTATTATATTCCTTTCCCATTTTAGTTCAACAATTATAGGATTCGAAATGAAAAATAAGGGGAAATGAGGCGATAGTGAGACCAAGCATCAAGCGATGGACCATGGTGCACGATAAGTAGAAACATTACGGCTGCTTTGAAAATTCCTAATTTTAGTTTAAATACTTTCGATATACTAGATTAAGTTGCATTTTTTTCGGTTTTTTAACAAATTAATATAGATTTTATTATATTCCTTTCCCATTTTACTTTACCAATCATAGGCTTCTCAATGAAAAATAAGGGGAAATGAGGCTTTAGTGAGACCAAGCATCAAGCGATGGACCATGGTGCACGGTAAGTAGAAACATTACGGCAGCTTTGAAAATTCCTAATTTTAATTTGAATTCTTTCGATATACTACATTAAGTTGCTTTTTTTCGGTTTTTCAACAACTTCATATAGATTTTATTATATTCCTTTGCCATTTTAGTTTACTAATCATAGGATTCTCAATGAAAAATAAGGGGAAATGAGGCTTTAGTGAGACCAAGCATCAAGCGATGGACCATGGTGCTCGGTAAGTAGAAACATTACGGCTGCTTTGAAAATTCCTAATTTTAGTTTAAATACGTTCGATATACTAGATTAAGTTAAATTTTTTTCGGTTTTTCAACAACTTAATATAGATTTTATTATATTCCTTTCCCATTTTAGTTTACCAATCATAGGATTCGAAATGAAAAATAAGGGAAAATAAGGTTTTAGTGAGACCAAGCATCAAGCGATGGACCATGGTGCACGGTAAGTAGAAACATTACGGCTGCTTTGAAAATTCCTAATTTTAGTGTAAATATTTTCGATATACTAAATTAAGTTGCATTTTTTTCGGTTTTTCAATAACTTAATATAGATTTTATTTTATTCCTTTCCCATTTTGTTTTCCAATCATAGGATTCTCAATGAAAAATAAGGGGAAATGAGGCTTTAGTGAGACCAAGCATCAAGCGATGGACCATGGTGCACGGTAAGTAGAAACATTACTGCTGCTTTGAAAATTCCTAATTTTAGTTTAAGAACTTTCGATATACTAGATTAAGTTGCATTTTTTTGGTTTTTCAACATCTTAATATATATATTATTATATTCCTATCGCATTTTAGTTTACCAATCATAGGATTCGAAATGAAAAATAAGGGGAAATGAGGCTTTAGTGAGACCAAGCATCAAGCGATCGACCATTGTGTTGGATAAGTTGTGACATAACGGTTGCTTTGAATATTCCTAATTTTAGTTTAAATACTTTCGATATGCTAGATTAAGTTGCATTTTCTTCGGTTTTTCAACAACTTTATATAGATTTTATTATATTCCTTTCCCATTTTAGTTTACCAATCATAGGATTCGAAATGAAAAATAAGGGAAAAAGAGGCTTTAGTTAGACTAAGCATCTAGCGATGGACCATGGTGCACGGTAAGTAGAAACATTACGGCTGCTTTAAAAATTCATAATTTTAGTTTAAATACATTCGATATACTAGATTAAGTTGCTTTTTTTCGGTTTTTCAATAAATGAATATAGATTTTATTATATTCCTTTCCCATTTTAGTTTACCAATCATAGGATTCGAAATGAAAAATAAGGGGAAATTAGGCTTTAGTGAGACCAAGCATCAAGCGATGGACCATGGTGCACGGTAAGTAGAGAC
The DNA here is from genome assembly GCA_947579665.1 of Sympetrum striolatum. Classification (NCBI taxonomy): domain Eukaryota; kingdom Metazoa; phylum Arthropoda; class Insecta; order Odonata; family Libellulidae; genus Sympetrum; species Sympetrum striolatum. The sequence goes on from OX388351.1 coordinate 1,826,449, forward strand.
ATTACGGCTGCTTTGAAAATTCCTAATTTTAGTTTAAATTCTTTCGATATACTAGATTAAGTTGCATTTTTTTCGGTTTTTCAATAACTTAATATAGATTTTATTATATTCCTTTCCCATTTTAGTTTTTCAATCATTGGATTCTCAATAAAAATTAGGTAAAATCAGGCTTTAGTGAGACCAAGCATCAAGCGATGGACCATGGTGCACGGTAAGTAGAAACATTACATATGCTTTCAAATTCCTGATTTTAGGTGAAATACTTTCGATATACTAGATTAAGTTGCATTTTTTTCGGTTTTTCAACAACTTAATATAGATTTTATTATATTCCTTTCCCATTTTAGTTTACCAATCATAGTATTCTCAATGAAAAATAAGGAGAAATGAGGCTTTAGTGAGACCAAGCATCAAGCGATATACCATGGTGCACGGTAAGTAGAAACATTACGGCTGCTTTGAAAATTCCTAATTTTAGTTTAAATACTTTCGAAATACTAAGTTGCATTTTTTTCGGTTTTTAACAACTTAACATATATTTTATTATATTTTTGTCCCATTTTAAGTTACCAATCAAGTTTTTCAACAACTTAATATAAATTTTATTATATTCCTTTCCCATTTTAGTTTACCAATCATAGGATTCGAAATGAAAAATAAGGGGAAATGAGAATTTAGTGAGACCAAGCATCAAGCGTTGGACCATGGTGCACGATAAGTAGAAACATTACGGCTGCTTTGAAAATTCCTAATTTTAGTTAATTTACTTTCGATATACTAGATTAAGTTGCATTTTTTTCGGTTTTTCAACAACTTAATATAGATTTTATTATATTCCTTTCCCATTTTAGTTCAACAATTATAGGATTCGAAATGAAAAATAAGGGGAAATGAGGCGTTAGTGAGACCAAGCATCAAGCGATGGACCATGGTGCACGATAAGTAGAAACATTACGGCTGCTTTGAAAATTCCTAATTTTAGTTTAAATACTTTCGATATACTAGATTAAGTTGCATTTTTTTCGGTTTTTTAACAAATTAATATAGATTTTATTATATTCCTTTCCCATTTTACTTTACCAATCATAGGATTCTCAATGAAAAATAAGGGGAAATGAGGCTTTAGTGAGACCAAGCATCAAGCGATGGACCATGGTGCACGGTAAGTAGAAACATTACGGCAGCTTTGAAAATTCCTAATTTTAATTTGAATTCTTTCGATATACTACATTAAGTTGCTTTTTTTCGGTTTTTCAACAACTTCATATAGATTTTATTAAATTTCCTTTGCCATTTTAGTTTACTAATCATAGGATTCTCAATGAAAAATAAGGGGAAATGAGGCTTTAGTGAGACCAAGCATCAAGCGATGGACCATGGTGCTCGGTAAGTAGAAACATTACGGCTGATTTGAAAATTCCTAATTTTAGTTTAAATACGTTCGATATACTAGATTAAGTTAAATTTTTTTCGGTTTTTCAACAACTTAATATAGATTTTATTATATTCCTTTCCCATTTTAGTTTACCAATCATAGGATTCGAAATGAAAAATAAGGGAAAATAAGGCTTTAGTGAGACCAAGCATCAAGCGATGGACCATGGTGCACGGTAAGTAGAAACATTACGGCTGCTTTGAAAATTCCTAATTTTAGTGTAAATATTTTCGATATACTAAATTAAGTTGCATTTTTTTCGGTTTTTCAATAACTTAATATAGATTTTATTTTATTCCTTTCCCATTTTGTTTTCCAATCATAGGATTCTCAATGAAAAATAAGGGGAAATGAGGCTTTAGTGAGACCAAGCATCAAGCGATGGACCATGGTGCACGGTAAGTAGAAACATTACTGCTGCTTTGAAAATTCCTAATTTTAGTTTAAGAACTTTCGATATACTAGATTAAGTTGCATTTTTTTGGTTTTTCAACATCTTAATATATATATTATTATATTCCTATCGCATTTTAGTTTACCAATCATAGGATTCGAAATGAAAAATAAGGGGAAATGAGGCTTTAGTGAGACCAAGCATCAAGCGATGGGCCATGGTGCACGGTAAGTAGAAACATTACGGCTGCTTTGAAAATTCCTAATTTTAGTATAAATACTTTCGATATACTAGATTAAGTTGCATTTTTTTCGGTTTTTCAACAACTTCATATAGAATTTATTATATTCCTTTCCAATTTTAGTTTACCAATCATAGTATTCTCAATGAAAAATAAGGAGAAATGAGGCTTTAGTGAGACCAAGCATCAAGCGATATACCATGGTGCACGGTAAATAGAAACATTACGGCTGCTTTGAAAATTCCTAATTTTAGTTTAAATACTTTCGAAATACTAAGTTGCATTTTTTTCGGTTTTTAACAACTTAACATATATTTTATTATATTCCTTTCCCATTTTAAGTTACCAATCAAGTTTTTCAACAACTTAATATAAATTTTATTATATTCCTTTCCCATTTTAGTTTACCAATCATAGGATTCGAAATGAAAAACTAGGGGAAATGAGACTTTAGTGAGACCAAGCATCAAGCGATGGACCATGGTGCACGATAAGTAGAAACATTACAGCTGCTTTGAAAATTCCTAATTTTAGTTTAAATACTTTCGTTACACTTGATTAAGTTAAATTTTTTTCGGTTTTTCAACAACTTAATATAGATTTTATTATACTCCTTTCCCAATTTAGTTTACCAGTCATAGGATTCTAAATGAAAAATAAGGGAAATTAGGCTTTAGTGGGACCAAGCATCAAGCGATGGACCATGGAGCAGGGTTAGTAGAAACATAACGGCTACTTTGAAAATTCCTAATTTTAGTTTAAATACTTTCGATATACTAGATTAAGTTGCTTTTTTTTTCGGTTTTTCAATAACTTAATATAGATTTTATTATATTCCTTTCCCATTTAAGTTTACCAATCATAGGATTCGAAATGAAAAATAATGGGAAATTAGGCTTTAGTGAGACCAAGCATCAAGCGATGGACAATGGTGCACGATAAGAAGAAACGTTACAGCTGCTTTGAAAATTCCTAATTTTAGTTTAAATACTTTCGATATGCTGGATTAAGTTGCATTTTTTTCGGTTTTTCAACAATTTAATATATTTTTTATTATATTCCTATCCCATTTTCGTTTACCAATCATAGGATTCTCAATGAAAAATAAGGGAAATGAGGCTTTAGTGGGACCAAGCATCAAGCGATGGACCATGGAGCACGGTAAGTAGAAACATTACGGCTACTTTGAAAATTTCTAATTTTAGTTTAAATACTTTCGATATACTAGATTAAGTTGCTTTTTTTTCGGTTTTTCAATAACTTAATATAGATTTTATTATATTCCTATCCCATTTTAGTTTACCAATCAAAGGATTCTTAATAAAAATCAAAGGGAAATGAGGCTTTAGTGAGACCAAGCACCAAGCGATGGACCATGGTGCACGATAATTAGAAACATTACGGCTGCTTTGAAAATTCCTAATTTTAGTTTAAATACTTTCGATATACTAGATTAAGTTGCATTTTTTTCGGTTTTTCAACAACTTAATATAGATTTTATTATATTCCTTTCCCATTTTAGTTTACCAATCATAGGATTATAAATGAAAAATAAGGGGAAATGAGGCTTTAGTGAGACCAAGCATCAAGCGATGGACCATGGTGCAAGGATAGTGGAAACATTACGGCAGCATTGAAAATTTCTAATTTTAGTTTAAATACTTTCGATATACTAGATTAAGTTGCTTTTTTTTCGGTTTTTCAATAACTTAATATAGATTTTATTATATTCCTATCCCATTTTAGTTTACCAATCAAAGGATTCTTAATAAAAATCAAAGGGAAATGAGGCTTTAGTGAGACCAAGCACCAAGCGATGGACCATGGTGCACGGTAAGTAGAAACATTACGGCTGCTTTGAAAATTCCTAATTTTAGTTTAAATACTTTCGATATACTAGATTAAGTTGCATTTTTTTCGGTTTTTCAACAACTTAATATAGATTTTATTATATTCCTTTCCCATTTTAGTTTACCAATCATAGGATTCTAAATGAAAAATAAGGGGAAATGAGGCTTTAGTGAGACCAAGCATCAAGCGATGGACCATGGTGCAAGGATAGTGGAAACATTACGGCAGCATTGAAAATTCCTAATTTTAGTTTAAATACTTTCGATGTACTAGATTAAGTTGCTTCTCTTCGGTTTTTCAATAAATTAATATAGATTTTATTATATTCCTTTCCCATTTAAGTTTACCAATCATAGGATTCGAAATGAAAAATAATGGGAAATTAGGCTTTAGTGAGACCAAGCATCAAGCGATGGACCATGGTGCACGGATAGTAGAAACATTCGGCTGCTTTGAAAATTCCTAATTTTAGTTTAAATACTCTCGATATACTGGATTAAGTTGCTTTTTTTCGGTTTTTCAACAACTTAATATAGATTTTATTATATCCCTTTCCCATTTTAGTTAACCAATCATAGGATTTTTTATGAAAAATAAGGGGAAATTAGGCCTTAGTGAGACCATGCATCAAGCGATTGACCATGGTGCACGGTAAGTAGAAACATTACGGCTGCTTTGAAAATTCCTAATTTTAGTTTAAATACTTTCTATATACTAGATTAAGTTGCATTTTTTTCGGTTTTTCAACAACTTAATATAGATTTTATAATATTCCTTTCCCATTTTAGTTTACAAATCATAGGATTCGAAATGAAAAATAAGGGGAAAGGAGGCTTTAGTGAGACCAAGCATCAAGCGATGGACCATGGTAAACGATAAGTATTAACATTAGAGCTGCTTTGAAAATTCCTAATTTTAGTTTAAATACTTTCGATATAATAGATAAAGTTGCATTTTTTTTTTGTTTTTCAACAACTTAATATAGAGTTTATTATATTCCTTTCCCATTTTAGTTGACCAATCATAGGATTCTCAATGAGAAATAAGGGGAAATGACGCTTTTGTGAGACCAAGCATCAAGCGATGGACCATGGTGCATGGTAAGTAGAAACATTACGGCTGCTTTGAAAATTCCTAGTTTTAGTTTAAATACTATCGATATACTAGATTAAGATGCTTTTTTTCGGTTTTTCAACAACTTAATATAGATTTTATTATATTCCTTTCCCATTTTAGTTTATCAATCATAGGATTCTCAATGAAAAATTAGGGGAAATGAGTCTTTAGTGAGACCAAGAATCAAGCGATGGACCATGGTGCATGGTAAGTAGAAACATTACGGCTGCTTTGAAAATTCCTAATTTTAGTTTAAATACTTTCGATATACTAGATTAAGTTGAATTTTTTTCGGTTTTTCAACAACTTAATATAGATTTTATAATATTGCTTTCCCATTTTAGATTACCAATCATAGGATTCTCAATGAAAAATAAGGGAAAAAGAGGCTTTAGTGAGACCAAGCATCAAGCGATGGACCATGTTGCACGATAAGTTTTAACATTACAGATGCTTTGAAAATTCCTAATTTTAGTTTAAATACTTTCGATATACTAGATTAAGTTGCATTTTTTTCGGTTTTTCAACAACTTAATATAGATTTTATTATATTCCTTTCCCATTTTAGTTTACCAATCATAGGATTCTAAATGTAAAATAAGGGGAAATGAGGCTTTAGTGAGACCAAGCATCAAGCGATGGACCATGGTGCACGGATATTAGAAACATTACGGCAGCTTTGAAAATTCCTAATTTTAGTTCAAATACTTTCGATGTACTAGATTAAGTTGCATTTTTTCTGGTTTTTTAACAACTTAATATTGATTTTATTATATCCCTTTCCCATTTTAGTTTACCAATCATAGGTTTTTTTATGAAAAATAAGGGGATATTAGGCCTTAGTGAGACCAAGCATCAAGCGATGGACCATGTTGCACGATAAGTTTTAACATTAAAGATGCTTTGAAAATTCCTAATTTTAGTTTAAATACTTTCGATATACTAGATTAAGTTGCATTTTTTTCGGTTTTTCAACAACTTAATATAGATTTTATTATATTCCTTTCCCTTTTTAGTTTACCAATCATAGGATTCGAAATGAAAAATAAGGGAATGAGGCTTTAGTGAGACCAAGCATCAAGCGATGGACCATGGTGCACGATAAGTAGAAACATTACGGCTGCTTTAAAAATTCCTAATTTTACTTTAAATACTTTCGATATACTAGATTAAGTTGCATTTTTATCAGTTTCTCAACAACTTAATATAGATTTTATAATATTCCTTTCCCATTTTAGTTTACCAATCATAGGATTCTCAATGAAAAATAAGGGGAAATGAGGCTTTCGTGATACCAAGCATCAAGCGATGGACCATGGTGCACGATAAGTAGTGAAATTACGGCTGCTTTGAAAATTCCTAATTTTAGTTAAAATACTTTCGATATACTAGATTAAGTTGCTTTTTTTTCGGTTTTTCAACAACTTAATATAGATTTTATTATATTCCTTTCCCATTTTAGTTTACCAATCATAGGATTCGAAATGAAAAATAAGGGGAAATGAGGCTTTAGTGATACCATGCATCAAGCGATGGACCATGGTGCACGATAAGTAGAAACATTACGGCTGCTTTGAAAATTCCTAATTTTAGTTTAAATACTTTCGATATACTAGATTAAGTTGCATTTTTATCGGTTTTTCAACAACTTAATATAGATTTTATTATATTCCTTTCCCATTTTAGTTTACCAATCATAGGATTCGAAATGAGAAATAAGGGGAAATGACGCTTTTGTGAGACCAAGCATCAAGCGATGGACCATGGTGCACGGTAAGTACAGACATTACGGCTGCTTTGAAAATTCCTAATTTTAGTTTAAATACTTTCGAAATACTAAGTTGCATTTTTTTCGGTTTTTAACAACTTAACATATATTTTATTATATTCCTTCCCCATTTTAAGTTACCAATCAAGTTTTTCAACAACTTAATATAAATTTTATTATATTCCTTTCCCATTTTAGTTTACCAATCATAGGATTCGAAATGAAAAACTAGGGGAAATGAGACTTTAGTGAGACCAAGCATCAAGCGATGGACCATGGTGCACGATAAGTAGAAACATTACAGCTGCTTTGAAAATTCCTAATTTTAGTTTAAATACTTTCGTTACACTTGATTAAGTTAAATTTTTTTCGGTTTTTCAACAACTTAATATAGATTTTATTATATTCCTTTCCCAATTTAGTTTACCAGTCATAGGATTCTAAATGAAAAATAAGGGAAATTAGGCTTTAGTGGGACCAAGCATCAAGCGATGGACCATGGAGCAGGGTTAGTAGAAACATAACGGCTACTTTGAAAATTCCTAATTTTAGTTTAAATACTTTCGATATACTAGATTAAGTTGCTTTTTTTTCGGTTTTTCAATAACTTAATATAGATTTTATTATATTCCTTTCCCATTTAAGTTTACCAATCATAGGATTCGAAATGAAAAATAATGGGAAATTAGGCTTTAGTGAGACCAAGCATCAAGCGATGGACAATGGTGCACGATAAGTAGAAACATTACGGCTACTTTGAAAATTTCTAATTTTAGTTTAAATACTTTCGATATACTAGATTAAGTTGCTTTTTTTTCGGTTTTTCAATAACTTAATATAGATTTTATTATATTCCTATCCCATTTTAGTTTACCAATCAAAGGATTCTTAATAAAAATCAAAGGGAAATGAGGCTTTAGTGAGACCAAGCACCAAGCGATGGACCATGGTGCACGATAATTAGAAACATTACAACTGCTTTGAAAATTCCTAATTTTAGTTTAAATACTTTCGATATACTAGATTAAGTTGCATTTTTTTCGGTTTTTCAACAACTTAATATAGATTTTATTATATTCCTTTCCCATTTTAGTTTACCAATCATAGGATTCTAAATGAAAAATAAGGGGAAATGAGGCTTTAGTGAGACCAAGCATCAAGCGATGGACCATGGTGCACGGTAAGTAGAAACATTACATATGCTTTCAAATTCCTGATTTTAGGTGAAATACTTTCGATATACTAGATTAAGTTGCATTTTTTTCGGTTTTTCAACAACTTAATATAGATTTTATTATATTCCTTTCCCATTTTAGTTTACCAATCATAGTATTCTCAATGAAATATAAGGAGAAATGAGGCTTTAGTGAGACCAAGCATCAAGCGATATACCATGGTGCACGGTAAGTAGAAACATTACGGCTGCTTTGAAAATTCCTAATTTTAGTTTAAATACTTTCGAAATACTAAGTTGCATTTTTTTCGGTTTTTAACAACTTAACATATATTTTATTATATTTTTGTCCCATTTTAAGTTACCAATCAAGTTTTTCAACAACTTAATATAAATTTTATTATATTCCTTTCCCATTTTAGTTTACCAATCATAGGATTCGAAATGAAAAATAAGGGGAAATGAGAATTTAGTGAGACCAAGCATCAAGCGTTGGACCATGGTGCACGATAAGTAGAAACATTACGGCTGCTTTGAAAATTCCTAATTTTAGTTAATTTACTTTCGATATACTAGATTAAGTTGCATTTTTTTCGGTTTTTCAACAACTTAATATAGATTTTATTATATTCCTTTCCCATTTTAGTTCAACAATTATAGGATTCGAAATGAAAAATAAGGGGAAATGAGGCGATAGTGAGACCAAGCATCAAGCGATGGACCATGGTGCACGATAAGTAGAAACATTACGGCTGCTTTGAAAATTCCTAATTTTAGTTTAAATACTTTCGATATACTAGATTAAGTTGCATTTTTTTCGGTTTTTTAACAAATTAATATAGATTTTATTATATTCCTTTCCCATTTTACTTTACCAATCATAGGCTTCTCAATGAAAAATAAGGGGAAATGAGGCTTTAGTGAGACCAAGCATCAAGCGATGGACCATGGTGCACGGTAAGTAGAAACATTACGGCAGCTTTGAAAATTCCTAATTTTAATTTGAATTCTTTCGATATACTACATTAAGTTGCTTTTTTTCGGTTTTTCAACAACTTCATATAGATTTTATTATATTCCTTTGCCATTTTAGTTTACTAATCATAGGATTCTCAATGAAAAATAAGGGGAAATGAGGCTTTAGTGAGACCAAGCATCAAGCGATGGACCATGGTGCTCGGTAAGTAGAAACATTACGGCTGCTTTGAAAATTCCTAATTTTAGTTTAAATACGTTCGATATACTAGATTAAGTTAAATTTTTTTCGGTTTTTCAACAACTTAATATAGATTTTATTATATTCCTTTCCCATTTTAGTTTACCAATCATAGGATTCGAAATGAAAAATAAGGGAAAATAAGGTTTTAGTGAGACCAAGCATCAAGCGATGGACCATGGTGCACGGTAAGTAGAAACATTACGGCTGCTTTGAAAATTCCTAATTTTAGTGTAAATATTTTCGATATACTAAATTAAGTTGCATTTTTTTCGGTTTTTCAATAACTTAATATAGATTTTATTTTATTCCTTTCCCATTTTGTTTTCCAATCATAGGATTCTCAATGAAAAATAAGGGGAAATGAGGCTTTAGTGAGACCAAGCATCAAGCGATGGACCATGGTGCACGGTAAGTAGAAACATTACTGCTGCTTTGAAAATTCCTAATTTTAGTTTAAGAACTTTCGATATACTAGATTAGGTTGCATTTTTTTGGTTTTTCAACATCTTAATATATATATTATTATATTCCTATCGCATTTTAGTTTACCAATCATAGGATTCGAAATGAAAAATAAGGGGAAATGAGGCTTTAGTGAGACCAAGCATCAAGCGATCGACCATTGTGTTGGATAAGTTGTGACATAACGGTTGCTTTAAAAATTCATAATTTTAGTTTAAATACATTCGATATACTAGATTAAGTTGCTTTTTTTCGGTTTTTCAATAAATGAATATAGATTTTATTATATTCCTTTCCCATTTTAGTTTACCAATCATAGGATTCGAAATGAAAAATAAGGGGAAATTAGGCTTTAGTGAGACCAAGCATCAAGCGATGGACCATGGTGCACGGTAAGTAGAGACATTACGGCTGCTTTGAAAATTCCTAATTTTAGTTTAAATTCTTTCGATATACTAGATTAAGTTGCATTTTTTTCGGTTTTTCAATAACTTAATATAGATTTTATTATATTCCTTTCCCATTTTAGTTTTTCAATCATTGGATTCTCAATAAAAATTAGGTAAAATCAGGCTTTAGTGAGACCAAGCATCAAGCGATGGACCATGGTGCACGGTAAGTAGAAACATTACATATGCTTTCAAATTCCTGATTTTAGGTGAAATACTTTCGATATACTAGATTAAGTTGCATTTTTTTCGGTTTTTCAACAACTTCATATAGATTTTATTATATTCCTTTCCAATTTTAGTTTACCAATCATAGTATTCTCAATGAAAAATAAGGAGAAATGAGGCTTTAGTGAGACCAAGCATCAAGTGATATACCATGGTGCACGGTAAATAGAAACATTACGGCTGCTTTGAAAATTCCTAATTTTAGTTTAAATACTTTCGAAATACTAAGTTGCATTTTTTTCGGTTTTTAACAACTTAACATATATTTTATTATATTCCTTTCCCATTTTAAGTTACCAATCAAGTTTTTCAACAACTTAATATAAATTTTATTATATTCCTTTCCCATTTTAGTTTACCAATCATAGGATTCGAAATGAAAAACTAGGGGAAATGAGACTTTAGTGAGACCAAGCATCAAGCGATGGACCATGGTGCACGATAAGTAGAAACATTACAGCTGCTTTGAAAATTCCTAATTTTAGTTTAAATACTTTCGTTACACTTGATTAAGTTAAATTTTTTTCGGTTTTTCAACAACTTAATATAGATTTTATTATACTCCTTTCCCAATTTAGTTTACCAGTCATAGGATTCTAAATGAAAAATAAGGGAAATTAGGCTTTAGTGGGACCAAGCATCAAGCGATGGACCATGGAGCAGGGATAGTAGAAACATAACGGCTACTTTGTAAATTCCTAATTTTAGTTTAAATACTTTCGATATACTAGATTAAGTTGCTTTTTTTTTCGGTTTTTCAATAACTTAATATAGATTTTATTATATTCCTTTCCCATTTAAGTTTACCAATCATAGGATTCGAAATGAAAAATAATGGGAAATTAGGCTTTAGTGAGACCAAGCATCAAGCGATGGACAATGGTGCACGATAAGTAGAAACATTACAGCTGCTTTGAAAATTCCTAATTTTAGTTTAAATACTTTCGATATACTAGGTTAAGTTATTTTTTTTCGGTTTTTCAACAACTTAATATAGATTTTATTATATTCCTTTCCCATTTTAGTGTACCAATCATAAGATTCTCAATGAGAAATAAGTGGAAATGAGGCTTTAGTGAGACCAAGCATCAAGCGATGGACAATGGTGCACGATAAGAAGAAACGTTACAGCTGCTTTGAAAATTCCTAATTTTAGTTTAAATACTTTCGATATGCTGGATTAAGTTGCATTTTTTTCGGTTTTTCAACAATTTAATATATTTTTTATTATATTCCTATCCCATTTTCGTTTACCAATCATAGGATTCTCAATGAAAAATAAAGGGAAATGAGGCTTTAGTGGGACCAAGCATCAAGCGATGGACCATGGTGCAAGGATAGTGGAAACATTACAGCTGCTTTGAAAATTCCTAATTTTAGTTTAAATACTTTCGATATACTAGATTAAGTTGCTTTTTTTTCGGTTTTTCAATAACTTAATATAGATTTTATTATATTCCTATCCCATTTTAGTTTACCAATCAAAGGATTCTTAATAAAAATCAAAGGGAAATGAGGCTTTAGTGAGACCAAGCACCAAGCGATGGACCATGGTGCACGATAATTAGAAACATTACAGCTGCTTTGAAAATTCCTAATTTTAGTTTAAATACTTTCGATATACTAGATTAAGTTGCATTTTTTTCGGTTTTTCAACAACTTAATATAGATTTTATTATATTCCTTTCCCATTTTAGTTTACCAATCATAGGATTCTAAATGAAAAATAAGGGGAAATGAGGCTTTAGTGAGACCAAGCATCAAGCGATGGACCATGGTGCAAGGATAGTGGAAACATTACGGCAGCATTGAAAATTCCTAATTTTAGTTTAAATACTTTCGATGTACTAGATTAAGTTGCTTCTCTTCGGTTTTTCAATAAATTAATATAGATTTTATAATATTCCTTTCCCATTTTAGTTTACAAATCATAGGATTCGAAATGAAAAATAAGGGGAAAGGAGGCTTTAGTGAGACCAAGCATCAAGCGATGGACCATGGTAAACGATAAGTATTAACATTAGAGCTGCTTTGAAAATTCCTAATTTTAGTTTAAATACTTTCGATATAATAGATTAAGTTGCATTTTTTTTTTGTTTTTCAACAACTTAATATAGAGTTTATTTTATTCCTTTCCCATTTTAGTTGACCAATCATAGGATTCTCAATGAGAAATAAGGGGAAATGACGCTTTTGTGAGACCAAGCATCAAGCGATGGACCATGGTGCATGGTAAGTAGAAACATTACGGCTGCTTTGAAAAATCCTAATTTTAGTTTAAATACTTTCGATACACTAGATTAAGTTGCATTTTTTTCGGTTTTTCAACAACTTAATATAGATTTCATAATATTCCTTTCCAATTTTAGTTTACAAATCATAGGATTCGAAATGAAAAATAAGGGGAAAGGAGGCTTTAGTGAGACCAAGCATCAAGCGATGGACCATGTTGCACGATAAGTTTTAACATTAAAGATGCTTTGAAAATTCCTAATTTTAGTTTAAATACTTTCGATATACTAGATTAAGTTGCATTTTTTTCGGTTTTTCAACAACTTAATATAGATTTTATTATATTCCTTTCCCTTTTTAGTTTACCAATCATAGGATTCGAAATGAAAAATAAGGGAATGAGGCTTTAGTGAGACCATGCATCAAGCGATGGACCATGGTGCACGATAAGTAGAAACATTACGGCTGCTTTAAAAATTCCTAATTTTACTTTAAATACTTTCGATATACTAGATTAAGTTGCATTTTTATCAGTTTCTCAACAACTTAATATAGATTTTATAATATTCCTTTCCCATTTTAGTTTACCAATCATAGGATTCTCAATGAAAAATAAGGGAATGAGGCTTTCGTGATACCAAGCATCAAGCGATGGACCATGGTGCACGATAAGTAGTGAAATTACGGCTGCTTTGAAAATTCCTAATTTTAGTTAAAATACTTTCGATATACTAGATTAAGTTGCTTTTTTTTCGGTTTTTCAACAACTTAATATAGATTTTATTATATTCCTTTCCCATTTTAGTTTACCAATCATAGGATTCGAAATGAAAAATAAGGGGAAATGAGGCTTTAGTGATACCATGCATCAAGCGATGGACCATGGTGCACGATAAGTAGAAACATTACGGCTGCTTTGAAAATTCCTAATTTTAGTTTAAATACTTTCGATATACTAGATTAAGTTGCATTTTTATCGGTTTTTCAACAACTTAATATAGATTTTATTATATTCCTTTCCCATTTTAGTTTACCAATCATAGGATTCGAAATGAGAAATAAGGGGAAATGACGCTTTTGTGAGACCAAGCATCAAGCGATGGACCATGGTGCACGGTAAGTACAGACATTACGGCTGCTTTGAAAATTCCTAATATTAGTTTAAATACTTTCGAAATACTAAGTTGCATTTTTTTCGGTTTTTAACAACTTAACATATATTTTATTATATTCCTTTCCCATTTTAAGTTACCAATCAAGTTTTTCAACAACTTAATATAAATTTTATTATATTCCTTTCCCATTTTAGTTTACCAATCATAGGATTCGAAATGAAAAACTAGGGGAAATGAGACTTTAGTGAGACCAAGCATCAAGCGATGGACCATGGTGCACGATAAGTAGAAACATTACAGCTGCTTTGAAAATTCCTAATTTTAGTTTAAATACTTTCGTTACACTTGATTAAGTTAAATTTTTTTCGGTTTTTCAACAACTTAATAAAGATTTTATTATATTCCTTTCCCAATTTAGTTTACCAGTCATAGGATTCTAAATGAAAAATAAGGGAAATTAGGCTTTAGTGGGACCAAGCATCAAGCGATGAACCATGGAGCAGGGTTAGTAGAAACATAACGGCTACTTTGAAAATTCCTAATTTTAGTTTAAATACTTTCGATATACTAGATTAAGTTGCTTTTTTTTCGGTTTTTCAATAACTTAATATAGATTTTATTATATTCCTTTCCCATTTAAGTTTACCAATCATAGGATTCGAAATGAAAAATAATGGGAAATTAGGCTTTAGTGAGACCAAGCATCAAGCGATGGACAATGGTGCACGATAAGTAGAAACATTACGGCTACTTTGAAAATTTCTAATTTTAGTTTAAATACTTTCGATATACTAGATTAAGTTGCTTTTTTTTCGGTTTTTCAATAACTTAATATAGATTTTATTATATTCCTATCCCATTTTAGTTTACCAATCAAAGGATTCTTAATAAAAATCAAAGGGAAATGAGGCTTTAGTGAGACCAAGCACCAAGCGATGGACCATGGTGCACGATAATTAGAAACATTACAACTGCTTTGAAAATTCCTAATTTTAGTTTAAATACTTTCGATATACTAGATTAAGTTGCATTTTTTTCGGTTTTTCAACAACTTAATATAGATTTTATTATATTCCTTTCCCATTTTAGTTTACCAATCATAGGATTCTAAATGAAAAATAAGGGGAAATGAGGCTTTAGTGAGACCAAGCATCAAGCGATGGACCATGGTGCAAGGATAGTGGAAACATTACGGCAGCATTGAAAATTCCTAATTTTAGTTTAAATACTTTCGATGTACTAGATTAAGTTGCTTCTCTTCGGTTTTTCAATAAATTAATATAGATTTTATTATATTCCTTTCCCATTTAAGTTTACCAATCATAGGATTCGAAATGAAAAATAATGGGAAATTAGGCTTTAGTGAGACCAAGCATCAAGCGATGGACCATGGTGCACGGATAGTAGAAACATTCGGCTGCTTTGAAAATTCCTAATTTTAGTTTAAATACTCTCGATATACTGGATTAAGTTGCTTTTTTTCGGTTTTTCAACAACTTAATATAGATTTTATTATATCCCTTTCCCATTTTAGTTAACCAATCATAGGATTTTTTATGAAAAATAAGGGGAAATTAGGCCTTAGTGAGACCATGCATCAAGCGATTGACGATGGTGCACGGTAAGTAGAAACATTACGGCTGCTTTGAAAATTCCTAATTTTAGTTTAAATACTTTCGATATACTAGATTAAGTTGCATTTTTTTCGGTTTTTCAACAACTTAATATAGATTTTATTATATTCCTTTCCCATTTTAGTTTACCAATCATAGGATTCGAAATGAAAAATAAGGGGAAAGGAGGCTTTAGTGAGACCAAGCATCAAGCGATGGACCATGGTGCACGATAAGTAGAAACATTACGGCAGCTTTGAAAATTCCTAATTATAGTTTAAATACCCTCGATATACTAGATTAAGTTGCTTTTTTTCGGTTTTTCAATACATTAATATAGATTTTATTATATTCCGTTCCCATTTTAGTTTACCAATCATAGGATTCGAAATGAAAAATAAGGGATTGAGGCTTTAGTGAGACCAAGCATCAAGCGATGGACCATGGTGCACGATAAGTAGAAACATTACGGCTGCTTTAAAAATTCCTAATTTTAGTTTAAATACCTTCGATATACTAGATTAAGTTGCATTTTTTTCGGTTTTTAAACAACATAACATATATTTTAATATATTCCTTTCCCATTTTAAGTTACCAATCAAGTTTCTAAACAACTCAATATATATTTCATAATATTCCTTTCCCATTTTAGTTTACCAATCATAGGATTCGAAATGAAAAATAAGAGGAAATGAGGCTTTAGTGAGACCAAGCATCAAGCGATGGACCATTGTGTTGGATAAGTTGTGACATTACGGCTGCTTTGAATATTCCTAATTTTAGTTTAAATACTTTCGATATACTAGATTAAGTTGCATTTTCTTCGTTTTTTCAACAACTTTATATAGATTTTATTATATTCCTTTCCAATTTTAGTTTACCAATCATAGGATTCGAAATGAAAAATAAGGGAAAAAGAGGCTTTAGTTAGACTAAGCATCTAGCGATGGACCATGGTGCACGATAAGTATTAACATTACAGCTGCTTTGAAAATTCCTAATTTTAGTTTAAATACTTTCGATATAATAGATTAAGTTGCATTTTTTTTTTGTTTTTCAACAACTTAATATAGAGTTTATTATATTCCTTTCCCATTTTAGTTGACCAATCATAGGATTCTCAATGAGAAATAAGGGGAAATGACGCTTTTGTGAGACCAAGCATCAAGCGATGGACCATGGTGCACGGTAAGTAGAAACATTACGGCTGCTTTGAAAATTCCTAGTTTTAGTTTAAATACTATCGATATACTAGATTAAGATGCTTTTTTTCGGTTTTTAACAACTTAATATAGATTTTATTATATTCCTTTCCCATTTTAGTTTATCAATCATAGGATTCTCAATGAAAAATTAGGGGAAATGAGTCTTTAGTGAGACCAAGAATCAAGCGATGGACCATGGTGCATGGTAAGTAGAAACATTACGGCTGCTTTGAAAATTCCTAATTTTAGTTTAAATACTTTCGATATACTAGATTAAGTTGAATTTTTTTCGGTTTTTCAACAACTTAATATAGATTTTATAATATTGCTTTCCCATTTTAGATTACCAATCATAGGATTCTCAATGAAAAATAAGGGAAAAAGAGGCTTTAGTGAGACCAAGCATCAAGCGATGGACCATGTTGCACGATAAGTTTTAACATTACAGATGCTTTGAAAATTCCTAATTTTAGTTTAAATACTTTCGATATACTAGATTAAGTTGCATTTTTTTCGGTTTTTCAACAACTTAATATAGATTTTATTATATTCCTTTCCCATTTTAGTTTACCTATCATAGGATTCGAAATGAAAAATAAGGGGAAATGAGGCTTTAGTGATACCATGCATCAAGCGATGGACCATGGTGCACGATAAGTAGAAACATTACGGCTGCTTTGAAAATTCCTAATTTTAGTTTAAATACTTTCGATATACTAGATTAAGTTGCATTTTTATCGGTTTTTCAACAACTTAATATAGATTTTATTATATTCCTTTCCCATTTTAGTTTACCAATCATAGGATTCGAAATGAGAAATAAGGGGAAATGACGCTTTTGTGAGACCAAGCATCAAGCGATGGACCATGGTGCACGGTAAGTAGAGACATTACGGCTGCTTTGAAAATTCCTAATTTTAGTTTAAATACTTTCGATATACTAGATTAAGTTGCTTTTTTTTCGGTTTTTCAACAACTTAATATAGATTTTATAATATTCCTTTCCCATTTTAGTTTACCAATCATAGGATTCGAAATGAAAAATAAGGGGAAATGAGGCTTTAGTGAGAGCAAGCATCAAGCGATGGACCATGGTGCACGGATAGTAGAAACATTACGGCTGCTTTGAGGTTTCCTAATTTTAGTTTAAATGCTTTCGATATACTAGATTAAGTTGCATTTTTTTCGGTTTTTCAAGAACTTAATATAGATTTTATTAGATTCCTTTCCCATTTTACTTTACCAATCATAGGATTCGAAATGAAAAATAAGGGGAAAAGAGGCTTTAGTGAGACCAAGCATCAAGTGATGGACCATGGTGCACGGTAAGTAGAAACATTACGGCAGCTTTGAAAATTCCTAATTTTAGTTTAAATACTTTTGATATACTAAGTTGAATTTTTTTCGGTTTTCTAACAGTTTAAAATATATATTAATATATTCCTTTCCCATTTTAAGTTACCAATCAAGTTTCTCAACAACTTAATATATAATTTATTATATTCCTTTCCCATTTTAGTTTACCAATCATAGGATTCGAAATGAAAAATAAGGGGAAATTAGGCCTTACTGAGACCAAGCATCAAGCGATGGACCATGGTGCACGGTTATTAGACACATTACGGCTGCTTTGAAGATTCCTAATTTTAGTTTAAATACTTTCGATATACTAGGTTGAATTTTTTTCGGTTTTTCAACAGTTTAACATATAATTTATTATATTCCTTTCCCATTTTTGTTTACCAATCATAGGATTCGAAATGAAAAATGAGGGGAAATGAGGCTTTCGTGATACCAAGCATCAAGCGATGGACCATGGTGCACGATAAGTAGTGAAATTACGGCTGCTTTGAAAATTAATAATTTTAGTTAAAATACTTTCGATATACTAGATTAAGTTGCTTTTTTTTCGGTTTTATCAACAACTTAATATAGATTTTATAATATTCCTTTCCCATTTTAGTTTACCAATCATACGATTCGAAATGAAAAATAAGGGGAAATGAGGCTTTTGTGATACTAAGCATCAAGCGATGGACCATGGTGCTTGATAAGTAGAAACATTACGGCTGCTTTGAAAATTCCTAATTTTAGTTTAAATACTTTCGATATACTAGATTAAGTTGCTTTTTTTCGGTTTTTCAACAACATAATATAGATTTTATTATATTCCTTTCCCATTTTAGTTTACCAATCATAGGATTCGAAATGAAAAATAAGGGGAAATGAGGCTTTAGTGAGAGCAAGCATCAAGCTATGGCCCATGGTGCACGGTAAGTAGAAACATTACGGCTGCTTTGAAAATTCCTAATTTTAGTTTAAATACTTTCGATATACTAGATTAAGTTGCTTTTTTTCGGTTTTTCAACAACATAATATAGATTTTATTATATTCCTTTCACATTTTAGTTTACCAATCATAGGATTCGAAGTGAAAAATAAGGGGAAATAAGGCTTTAGTGAGACCAAGCATCAAGCGATGGACCATGGTGCACGGTAAGTAGAAAAATTACGGCTGCTTTGAAAATTCCTAATTTTAGTTTAAATACTTTCGATATACTAGATTAAGTTGCTTTTTTTTTGGTTTTTCAACAACTTAATATAGATTTTATTATATTCCTTTCCCATTTTAGTTTACCAATCATAGGATTCTCAAGGAAAAATAAGGGGAAAAGAGGCTTTAGTGCGACCAAGCATCAAGCGATGGACCATGGTGCACGGTAAGTATTAACATTACAGCTGCTTTGAAAATTCCTAATTTTAGTTTAAATACTTCCGATATACTAGATTAAGTTGCATTTTTTTTTGTTTTTCAACAACTTAATATAGATTTTATTATATTCCTTTCTCATTTTAGTTTACCAATCATAGGATTCTCAATGAGAAATAATTGGAAATGAGGCTTTTGTGATACCAAGTATCAAGCGATGGACCATGAGGCACGAGAGGTAGAAACAATACGGCTGCTTTGAAAATTCCTAATTTTAGTTTAAATACTTTCGATATACTAGATTAAGTTGCATTTTTTTCTGTTTTTCAACAACTAAATATATATTTTATTATATTCCTTTCCCATTTTAGATTACCAATCATAGGATTAGAAATGAAAAATAAGTGGAAATGAGGCTTTAGTGTGACCAAGCATCAAGCGATGGACCATGGTGCACGGTAAGTTTAAATATTATGGCTGCTTTGAAAATTCCTAATTTAAATTTAAATACTTTCGATATACTAGATTAAGTTGCTTTTTTTCGGTTTTTCAACATCTTAATATAGATTTAATTACATTCCTTTCCCATTTTAGTTTACCAATCATAGGATTCTCAAGGAAAAAAAAGGGGAAAGAGGCTTTAGTGCGACCAAGCATCAAGCGATGGACCATGGTGCACGGTAAGTAGAGACCTTACGGCTGCTTTGAAAATTTCTAATTTTAGTTTAAATACTTTCGATATACATGATAAAGTTGCATTTTTTTCGGTTTTTCAACAACTTAATATATATTTTATTATATTCCATTCCCATTTTAGTTTACCAATCATAGGATTCTCAATGAAAAATAAGGGGAAATGAGGCTTTGTGATACCAAGCATCAAGCGATGGACCATGGTGCACGATAAGTAGAAACATTACGGATGCTTTTAAAATTACTAATTTTAGTTTAAATACTTTCGATATACTAGATTAAGTTCCATTTTTTTCTGTTTTTCAACAACTTAATATAGATTTTTTATTATATTCCTTTCCCATTTTAGTTTACCAATCATAGGTTTCTCAATGAAAAATAAGGGGAAATGAGTCTTTAGTGATACCAAGCATCAAGCGATGGACCATGGTGCACGATAAGTAGAAACATTACAGCTGCTTTGAAAATTCCTAATTTTAGTTTAAATACTTTCGATATACTAGATTAAGTAGCATTTTTACGGTTTTTCAAAACCTTTATATATATATTATTATATTCCTTTCCCATTTTAGTTTACCAATCATAGGATTCTCATTTAGAAATAAGGGGAAATGAAACTTTAGTGAGACCAAGCATCAAGCGATGGACAATGGTACACGATAAGTAGAAATATTACAACTGCTTTGAAAATTCCTAATTTTAGTTTAAATACTTTCGAACTACTAGATTAAGTTGCATTTTTTTTTGTTTTTCAACAACTTAATATAGATTTTATTATATTCCTTTCCCATTTTAGTTTACCAATCATAGGATTCTCAAGGAAAAATAAGGGGAAAAGAGGCTTTAGTGCGACCAAGCATCAAGCGATGGACCATGGTGCACGGTAAGTATTAACATTACAGCTGCTTTGAAAATTCCTAATTTTAGTTTAAATACTTCCGATATACTAGATTAAGTTGCATTTTTTTTTGTTTTTCAACAACTTAATATAGATTTTATTATATTCCTTTCCCATTTTAGTTTACCAATCATAGGATTCTCAATGAGAAATAATTGGAAATGAGGCTTTTGTGATACCAAGCATCAAGCGATGGACCATGAGGCACGAGAGGTAGAAACAATACGGCAGCTTTGAAAATTCCTAATTTTAGTTTAAATACTTTCGATATACTAGATTAAGTTGCATTTTTTTCTGTTTTTCAACAACTAAATATAGATTTTATTATATTCCTTTCCCATTTTAGATTACCAATCGTAGGATTCGAAATGAAAAATAAGTGGAAATGAGGCTTTAGTGTGACCAAGCATCAAGCGATGGACCATGGTGCACTGTAAGTTTAAACATTATGGCTGCTTTGAAAATTCCTAATTTAAATTTAAATAGTTTCGATATACTAGATTAAGTTGCTTTTTTTCGGTTTTTCAACAACTTAATATAGATTTAATTACATTCCTTTCCCATTTTAGTTTACCAATCATAGGATTCTCAAGGAAAAAAAGGGGAAAAGAGGCTTTAGTGCGACCAAGCATCAAGCGATGGACCATGGTGCACGATAAGTAGGAATATTACGGATGCTTTTAAAATTCCTAATTTTAGTTTAAATACTTTCGATATACTAGATTAAGTTCCATTTTTTTCTGTTTTTCAACAACTTAATATAGATTTTTTATTATATTCCTTTCCCATTTTAGTTTACCAATCATAGGTTTCTCAATGAAAAATAAGGGGAAATGAGTCTTTAGTGATAGCAAGCATCAAGCGATGGACCATGGTGCACGATAAGTAGAAACATTACGGCTGCTTTGAAAATTCCTAGTTTTAGTATAAATACTTTCGATATACTAGATTAAGTTGCATTTTTTTCCTTTTTTTCAAAAACTTTATATAGATTTTATTATATTCCTTTCTCATTTTAGTTTACCAATCATAGGATTCGAAATGAAAAATAAGGGGAAATGAGGCTTTAGTGAGACGAAGCATCAAGCGATGGACCATGGTGCACGGATAGTAGAAACATTACGGCTGCTTTGAGAATTCCTAATTTTAGTTTAAATGCTTTCGATATACTAGATTAAGTTGCATTTTTTTCGGTTTTTCAAGAACATAATATAGATTTTATTATATTCCTTTCCCATTTTAGTTGACCAATCATAGGATTCTCAATGAGAAATAAGGGGAAATGACGCTTTTGTGAGACCAAGCATCAAGCGATGGACCATGGTGCACGGTAAGTAGAAACATTACGGCTGCTTTGAAAATTCCTAGTTTTAGTTTAAATACTTTCGATATACTAGATTAAGTTGCATTTTTTTCGGTTTTTCAAAAACTTTATATAGATTTTATTATATTCCTTTCCCATTTTAGTTTACCAATCATAGGATTCGAAATGAAAAATAAGGGGAAATGAGGCTTTAGTGAGACGAAGCATCAAGCGATGGACCATGGTGCACGGATAGTAGAAACATTACGGCTGCTTTGAGAATTCCTAATTTTAGTTTAAATGCTTTCGATATACTAGATTAAGTTGCATTTTTTTCGGTTTTTCAAGAACTTAATATAGATTTTATTATATTCCTTTCCCATTTTACTTTACCAATCATAGGATTCGAAATGAAAAATAAGGGGAAATGAGGCTTTAGTGAGACCAAGCATCAAGTGATGGACCATTTTGCACGGTAAGTAGAAACATTACGGCAGCTTTGAAAATTCCTAATTTTAGTTTAAATACTTTTGATATACTAAGTTGAATTTTTTTCGGTTTTCTAACAGTTTAAAATATATATTAATATATTCCTTTCCCATTTTAAGTTACCAATCAAGTTTCTCAACAACTTAATATATAATTTATTATATTCCTTTCCCATTTTAGTTTACCAATCATAGGATTCGAAATGAAAAATAAGGGGAAATTAGGCCTTAGTGAGACCAAGCATCAAGCGATGGACCATGGTGCACGGTTATTAGACACATTACGGCTGCTTTGAAAATTCCTAATTTTAGTTTAAATACTTTCGATATACTAAGTTGAATTTTTTTCGGTTTTTCAACAGTTTAACATATAATTTATTATATTCCTTTCCCATTTTTGTTTACCAATCATAGGATTCGAAATGAGAAATAAGGGGAAATGAGGCTTTCGTGATACCAAGCATCAAGCGATGCACCATGGTGCACGATAAGTAGAAACATTACGGCTGCTTTGAAAATTCCTTATTTTAGTTTAAATACTTTCGATATACTAGATTAAGTTGCATTTTTTTCGGTTTTTCAAGAACTTAATATAGATTTTATTATATTCCTTTCCCATTTTTTTTTACCAGTCATAGGAATCGAAATGAAAAATAAGGGGAAATGAGGCTTTAGTGAGACCAAGCATCAAGTGATGGACCATGGTGCACGGTAAGTAGAAACATTACGGCAGCTTTGAAAATTCCTTATTTTAGTTCATATACTATCGATATACTAGATTAAGTTGCTTTTTTTCGGTTTTTAAATAAATTAATATAGATTTTATTATATTCCTTTCCAATGTTAGTTTACCAATCATAGGATTCGAAATGAAAAATAAGGGGAAATTAGGCCTTAGTGAGACCAAGCATCAAGCGATGGACCATGGTGCACGGTAATTAGACACATTACGGCTGCTTTGAAAATTCCTAATTTTAGTTTAAATACTTTCGATATACTAAGTTGAATTTTTTTCGGTTTTCTAACAGTTTAAAATATATATTAATATATTCCTTTCCCATTTTAAGTTACCAATCAAGTTTCTCAACAACTTAATATATAATTTATTATATTCCTTTCCCATTTTAGTTTACCAATCATAGAATTCGAAATGAAAAATAAGGGGAAATGAGGCTTTAGTGAGACCAAGCATCAAGTTATGGACCATGGTGCACGATAAGTAGAAACATTACGGCTGCTTTGAAAATTCCTAATTATAGTTTAAATACCTTCGATATACTAGATTAAGTTGCATATTTTTCGGTTATTAAACAACTTAATATATATTTTATAATATTCCTTTCCCATTTTAGTTTACCAATCATAGGATTCGAAATGAAAAATAAGGGGAAATGAGGCTTAAGTGAGACCAAGCATCAAGCGATGGACCATGGTGCACGGTAATTAGACACATTACGGCTGCTTTGAAAATTCCTAATTTTAGTTTAAATACTTTCGATATACTAAGTTGAATTTTTTTCGGTTTTCTAACAGTTTAAAATATATATTAATATATTCCTTTCCCATTTTAAGTTACCAATCAAGTTTCTCAACAACATAATATATAATTTATTATATTCCTTTCCCATTTTAGTTTACCAATCATAGAATTCGAAATGAAAAATAAGGGGAAATGAGGCTTTAGTGAGACCAAGCATCAAGTTATGGACCATGGTGCACGATAAGTAGAAACATTACGGCTGCTTTGAAAATTCCTAATTATAGTTTAAATACCTTCGATATACTAGATTAAGTTGCATTTTTTTCGGTTATTAAACAACTTAATATATATTTTATAATATTCCTTTCCCATTTTAGTTTACCAATCATAGGATTCGAAATGAAAAATAAGGGGAAATGAGGCTTTATTGAGACCAAGCATCAAGCTATGGACCATGGTGCACGGTAAGTAGAAACATTACGGCTGCTTTGAAAATTCCTAATTTTAGTTTAAATACTTTCGATATACTAGATTAAGTTGCTTTTTTTCGGTTTTTCAACAACTTAATATAGATTTTATTATATTCCTTTCCCATTTTAGTTTACCAATCATAGGATTCTCAAGGAAAAATAAGGGGAAAAGAGGCTTTAGAGCGACCAAGCATCAAGCGATGGACCATGGTGCACGATAAGTATTAACATTACAGCTGCTTTGAAAATTCCTAATTTTAGTTTAAATACTTCCGATATACTAGATTAAGTTGCATTTTTTTTTGTTTTTCAACAACTTAATATAGATTTTATTATATTCCTTTCCCATTTTAGTTTACCAATCATAGGATTCTCAATGAGAAATAATTGGAAATGAGGCTTTAGTGAGACCAAGCATCAAGCTATGGACCATGGTGCACGATAAGTATTAACATTACAGCTGCTTTGAAAATTCCTAATTTTAGTTTAAATACTTCCGATATACTAGATTAAGTTGCATTTTTTTTTGTTTTTCAACAACTTAATATAGATTTTATTATATTCCTTTCCCATTTTAGTTTACCAATCATAGGATTCTCAATGAGAAATAATTGGAAATGAGGCTTTTGTGATACCAAGCATCAAGCGATGGACCATGAGGCACGAGAGGTAGAAACAATACGGCTGCTTTGAAAATTCCTAATTTTAGTTTAAATACTTTCGATATACTAGATTAAGTTGCATTTTTTTCTGTTTTTCAACAACAATTTAATATAGATTTTATTATATATTTTTCCCATTTTAGATTACCAATCATAGGATTCGAAATGAAAAATAAGTGGAAATGAGGCTTTAGTGTGACCAAGCATCAAGCGATGGACCATGGTGCACGGTAAGTTTAAACATTATGGCTGCTTTGAAAATTCCTAATTTAAATTTAAATACTTTCGATATATTAGATTAAGTTGCTTTTTTTCGGTTTTTCAACAACTTAATATAGATTTAATTACATTCCTTTCCCATTTTAGTTTACCAATCATAGGATTCTCAAGGAAAAAAAAGGGGAAAGAGGCTTTAGTGCGACCAAGCATCAAGCGATGGACCATGGTAAACGATAAGTATTAACATTTGAGCTGCTTTGAAAATTCCTAATTTTAGTTTAAATACTTTCGATATACTAGATTAAGTTATTTTTTTTTGTTTTTCAACAACTTAATATAGATTTTATTATATTCCTTTCCCATTTTAGTTTACCAATCATAGGATTCTCAATGAGAAATAATTGGAAATGAGGCTTTTGTGAGACCAAGCATCAAGCGATGGACCATGGTGCACGGTAAGTAGAGACATTACGGCTGCTTTGAAAATTACTAATTTTAGTTTAAATACTTTCGATATACTTGATAAAGTTGCATTTTTTTCGGTTTTTCAACAACTTAATATATATTTTATTATATTCCATTCCCATTTTAGTTTACCAATCATAGGATTCTCAATGAAAAATAAGGGGAAATGAGGCTTTGTGATACCAAGCATCAAGCGATGGACCATGGTGCACGATAAGTAGAAACATTACGGATGCTTTTAAAATTCCTAATTTTAGTTTAAATACTTTCGATATACTAGATTAAGTTCCATTTTTTTCTGTTTTTCAACAACTTAATATATATTTTTTATTATATTCCTTTCCCATTTTAGTTTACCAATCATAGGTTTCTCAATGAAAAATAAGGGGAAATGAGTCTTTAGTGATACCAAGCATCAAGCGATGGACCATGGTGCACGATAAGTAGAAACATTACAGCTGCTTTGAAAATTCCTAATTTTAGTTTAAATACTTTCGATATACTATATTAAGTAGCATTTTTACGGTTTTTCAAAACCTTTATATATATATTATTATATTCCTTTCCCATTTTAGTTTACCAATCATAGGATTCTCAATTAGAAATAAGGGGAAATGAAACTTTAGTGAGACCAAGCATCAAGCGATGGACAATGGTACCCGATAAGTAGAAATATTACAGCTGCTTTGAAAATTCCTAATTTTAGTTTAAATACTTTCGAACTACAAGATTAAGTTGCATTTTTTTTTGTTTTTCAACAACTTAATATAGATTTTATTATATTCCTTTCCCATTTTAGTTTACCAATCATAGGATTCGAAATGAGAAATAAGGGGAAATGACGCTTTTGTGAGACCAAGCATCAAGCGATGGACCATGGTGCACGGTAAGTAGAGACATTACGGCTGCTTTGAAAATTCCTAATTTTAGTTTAAATACTTTCGATATACTAGATTAAGTTGCATTTTTTTCGGTTTTTCAAGAACTTAATATAGATTTTATTATATTCCTTTCCCATTTTACTTTACCAGTCATAGGATTCGAAATGAAAAATAAGGGGAAATGAGGCTTTAGTGAGACCAAGCATCAAGTGATGGACCATGGTGCACGGTAAGTAGAAACATTACGGCAGCTTTGAAAATTCCTTATTTTAGTTTAAATACTATCGATATACTAGATTAAGTTGCTTTTTTTCGGTTTTTAAATAAATTAATATAGATTTTATTATATTCCTTTCCCATGGTAGTTTACCAATCATAGGATTCGAAATGAAAAATAAGGGGAAATTAGGCCTTAGTGAGACCAAGCATCAAGCGATGGACCATGGTGCACGGTAATTAGACACATTACGGCTGCTTTGAAAATTCCTAATTTTAGTTTAAATACTTTCGATATACTAAGTTGAATTTTTTTCGGTTTTCTAACAGTTTAAAATATATATTAATATATTCCTTTCCCATTTTAAGTTACCAATCAAGTTTCTCAACAACTTAATATATAATTTATTATATTCCTTTCCCATTTTAGTTTACCAATCATAGAATTCGAAATGAAAAATAAGGGGAAATGAGGCTTTAGTGAGACCAAGCATCAAGTTATGGACCATGGTGCACGATAAGTAGAAACATTACGGCTGCTTTGAAAATTCCTAATTATAGTTTAAATACCTTCGATATACTAGATTAAGTTGCATTTTTTTCGGTTATTAAACAACTTAATATATATTTTATAATATTCCTTTCCCATTTTAGTATACCAATCATAGGATTCTCAATGAAAAATAAGGGGAAATGAGTCTTTAGTGATACCAAGCATCAAGCGATGGACCATGGTGCACGATAAGTAGAAACATTACAGCTGCTTTGAAAATTCAAAATTTTAGTTTTAATACTTTCGATATACTAGATTAAGTAGCATTTTTACGGTTTTTCAAAACCTTTATATATATATTATTATATTCCTTTCCCATTTTAGTTTACCAATCATAGGATTCGAAATGAAAAATAAGTGGAAATGAGGCTTTAGTATGACCAAGCATCAAGCGATGGACCATGGTGCACGGTAAGTTAAAACATTACGGCTGCTTTGAAAATTCCTAATTTAAATTTAAATACTTTCGATATACTAGATTAAGTTGCTTTTTTTCGGTTTTTCTACAACTTAATATAGATTTTATTATATTCCTTTATCATTTTAGTTTACCAATCATAGGATTCTCAATGAAAAATAAGGGGAAATGAGGCTTTTGTAATACCAAGCATCAAGCGATGGACCATGGTGCACGATAAGTAGAAACATTACGGCTGCTTTGAAAATTCCTAATTTTAGTTTAAATACTTTCGATATACTAGATTAAGTTGCATTTTTATCGGTTTTTCAACAACTTAATATAGATTTTATTATATTCCTTTCCCATTTTAGTTTACCAATCATAGGATTCTCAATGAAAAATAAGGGGAAATGAGGCTTTTGTGATACCAAGCATCAAGCGATGGACCATGGTGCTTGATAAGTAGAAACATTACGGCTGCTTTGAAAATTCCTAATTTTAGTTTAAATACTTTCGATATACTAGATTAAGTTGCATTTTTTTCGGTTTTTCAAGAACTTAATATAGATTTTATTATATTCCTTTCCCATTTTACTTTACCAGTCATAGGATTCGAAATGAAAAATAAGGGGAAATGAGGCTTTAGTGAGTCCAAGCATCATGTGATGGACCATGGTGCACGGTAAGTTAAAACATTACGACTGCTTTGAAAATTCCTTATTTTAGTTTAAATACTATCGATATACTAGATTAAGTTGCTTTTTTTCGGTTTTTAAATAAATTAATATAGATTTTATTATATTCCTTTCCCATGTTAGTTTACCAATCATAGGATTCGAAATGAAAAATAAGGGGAAATTAGGCCTTAGTGAGACCAAGCATCAAGCGATGGACCATGGTGCACGGTAATTAGACACATTACGGCTGCTTTGAAAATTCCTAATTTTAGTTTAAATACTTTCGATATACAAAGTTGAATTTTTTTCGGTTTTCTAACAGTTTAAAATATATATTAATATATTCCTTTCCCATTTTAAGTTACCAATCAAGTTTCTCAACAACTTAATATATAATTTATTATATTCCTTTCCCATTTTAGTTTACCAATCATAGAATTCGAAATGAAAAATAAGAGGAAATGAGGCTTTAGTGAGACCAAGCATCAAGTTATGGACCATGGTGCACGATAAGTAGAAACATTACGGCTGCTTTGAAAATTCCTAATTATAGTTTAAGTACCTTCGATATACTAGATTAAGTTGCATTTTTTTCGGTTATTAAACAACTTAATATATATTTTATAATATTCCTTTCCCATTTTAGTTTACAAATCATAGGATTCGAAATGAAAAATAAGGGGAAATGAGGCTTTATTGAGACCAAGCATCAAGCTATGGACCATGATGCACGGTAAGTAGAAACATTACGGCTGCTTTGAAAATTCCTAATTTTAGTTTAAATACTTTCGATATACTAGATTAAGTTGCTTTTTTTCGGTTTTTCAACAACATAATATAGATTTTATTATATTCCTTTCACATTTTAGTTTACCAATCATAGGATTCGAAGTGAAAAATAAGGGGAAATGAGGCTTTAGTGAGACCAAGCATCAAGCGATGGACCATGGTGCACGGTAAGTAGAAACATTACGGCTGCTTTGAAAATTCCTAATTTTAGTTTAAATACTTTCGATATACTAGATTAAGTTGAATTTTTTTCTGTTTTTCATTAACTTAATATAGATTTTATTATATTCCTTTCCCATTTTAGTTGACCAATCATAGGATTCTCAAGGAAAAAAAAGGGGAAAAGAGGCTTTAGTGCGACCAAGCATCAAGCGATGGACCATGGTAAACGATAAGTATTAACATTACAGCTGCTTTGAAAATTCCTAATATTAGTTTAAATACTTTCGATATACTAGATTAAGTTATTTTTTTTTGTTTTTCAACAACTTAATATAGATTTTATTATATTCCTTTCCCATTTTAGTTTACCAATCATAGGATTCTCAATGAGAAATAATTGGAAATGAGGCTTTTGTGAGACCAAGCATCAAGCGATGGACCATGGTGCACGGTAAGTAAAGACATTACGGCTGCTTTGAAAATTTCTAATTTTAGTTTAAATACTTTCGATATACTTGATAAAGTTGCATTTTTTTCGGTTTTTCAACAACTTAATATATATTTTATTATATTCCATTCCCATTTTAGTTTACCAATCATAGGATTCTCAATGAAAAATATGGGGAAATGAGGCTTTGTGATACCAAGCATCAAGCGATGGACCATGGTGCACGATAAGTAGAAACATTACGGATGCTTTGAAAATTCCTAATTTTAGTTTAAATACTTTCGATATACTAGATTAAGTTCCATTTTTTTCTGTTTTTCAACAACTTAATATAGATTTTTTATTATATTCCTTTCCCATTTTAGTTTACCAATCATAGGATTCTCAATGAAAAATAAGGGGAAATGAGTCTTTAGTGATACCAAGCATCAAGCGATGGACCATGGTGCACGATAAGTAGAAACATTACAGCTGCTTTGAAAATTCCTAATTTTAGTTTAAATACTTTCGATATACTAGATTAAGAAGCATTTTTACGGTTTTTCAAAACCTTTATATATATATTATGTTATTCCTTTCCCATTTTAGTTTACCAATCATAGGATTCGAAATGAAAAATAAGTGGAAATGAGGCTTTAGTATGACCAAGCATCAAGCGATGGACCATGGTGCACGGTAAGTTAAAACATTACGGCTGCTTTGAAAATTCCTAATTTAAATTTAAATACTTTCGATATACTAGATTAAGTTGCTTTTTTTCGGTTTTTCTACAACTTAATATAGATTTTATTATATTCCTTTATCATTTTAGTTTACCAATCATAGGATTCTCAATGAAAAATAAAGGAAAATGAGGCTTTAGTGAGACCAAGCATCAAGCGATGGACAATGGTGCACGATAAGAAGAAACGTTACAGCTGCGTTGAAAATTACTAATTTTAGTTTAAATACTTTCGATATACTAGATTAAGTTGCTTTTTTTCGGTTTTTCTACAACTTAATATAGATTTTATTATATTCCTTTATCATTTTAGTTTACCAATCATAGGATTCTCAATGAAAAATAAGGGGAAATGAGGCTTTGTGATACCAAGCATCAAGCGATGGACCATGGTGCACGGTAAGTAGAAACATTACGGCTGCTATGAAAATTCCTAATTTTAGTTTAAATACTTTCGATATACTAGATTAAGTTGCTTTTTTTCGGTTTTTCAATAAATTAATATGGATTTTACTATATTTCTTTCCCATTTTAGGTTACCAATCATAGGATTCGAAATGAAAAATAAGGGGAAATTAGGCTTTAGTGAGACCAAGCATCAAGCGATGGACCATGGTGCACGGTAAGTAGAGACATTACGGCTGCTTTGAAAATTCCTAATTATAGTTTAAATACTTTCGATATACTAGATTAAGTTGCATTTTTTTCGGTTTTTCAAAAACTTAATATAAATTTTATTACATTCCTTTCCCATTTTAGTTTACCAATCATAGGATTCTCAATGAAAAATAAGGGGAAATGAGGCTTTAGTGAGACCAAGCATCAAGCGATTGACCATGATGCACGGTAAGAAAAACATTACGGCTGCCTTGAAAATTCCTAATTTTAGTTTAAATACTTTCTATATACTAGATTAAGTTGCATTTTTTTCGGTTTTTCAACAACTTACTATACATTTTATTATATTCCTTACCCATTTTAGTTTACCAATCATAGGATTCTCTATGAAAATTAAGGGGAAAAGAGGCTTTATTGAAACCAAGCATCAAGCGATGGACCATGGTGCACGATAACTATTAACATTACAGCTGCTTTGAAAATTCCTAATTTTAGTTTAAATACTTTCGATATACTAGATTAAGTTGCATTTTTGTCGGTTTTTCAACAACTTAATATAGATTTTATTATATTCATTTTCCGATTTTAGTTTTCCAATCATAGGATTCTCAATGAGAAATAAGGTGAAATGAGGTTTTTGTGAGACCAAGCATCAAGCGATAGACCATGCTGCACGGTAAGTAGAAACATTACGGCTGCTTTGAAAATTCCTAGTTTTAGTTTAAATACCTTCGATATACTAGATTAAGTTGCATTTTTTTCGGTGTTTCAAAAACTTAATATATATTTTATTATATTCCTTTCCCATTTTGGTTTACCAATCATAGGATTCTCAATGAAAAATAAGGGGAAATGAGGCTTTAGTGAGACCAAGCATCAAGCGATGGACCATGGTGCACGGTAAGTAGAGACATTACGGCTGCTTTGAAAATTCCTAATTTTAGTTTAAATACTTTCGAAATACGTGACAAAGTTGCATTTTTTTCGGTTTTTCAACAACTGAATATATATTTTATTATATTTCTTTCCCATTTTAGTTTACCAATCATAGGATTCTCAATGAAAAATAAGGGGAAATGATGCTTTAGTGAGAACAAGCGTCAAGCGATGGACAATGGTACACGATAAGTAGAAATATTACAGCTGCTTTGAAAATTCCTAATTTTAGTTTAAATACTTTCGAACTACTAGATTAAGTTGCATTTTTTTCGGTTTTTCATCAACATAATATATATTTTGTTATATTCCTTTCCCATTTTAGTTTACCAATCATAGGATTCTCAATGAAAAATAAGGGGAATAGAGGCTTTAGTGAGACCAAGCATCAAGCGATGGACCATGGTTCACGATAAGTAGAAACATTACCTCTGCTTTGAAAATTCCTAATTTTAGTTTAAATACTTTCGATATACTGGATTAAGTTGCTTTTTTTCGGTATTTCAATAAATTAATATAGATTTTATTATATTCCTTTCCCATTTTTGGTTACCAATCATAGGATTCGAAATGAAAAATAAGGGGAAATTAGGCTTTAGTGAGACCAAGCATCAAGCGATGGACCATTGTGCACGGTAAGTAGAGACATTACGGCTGCTTTGAAAATTCCTAATTTTAGTTTAAACACTTTCGATATACTAGATTAAGTTGTTTTTTTTCGGTTTTAATAAATTAATATAGATTTTATTATAATCCTTTCCCATTTTAGTTTACCAATCATAGGATTCTCAATGAGAAATAAGGGGAAATGAAACTTTAGTGAGACCAAGCATCAAGCGATGGACAATGGTACACGATAAGTAGAAATATTACAGCTGCTTTGAAAATTCCTAATTTTAGTTTAAATACTTTCGAACTACTAGATTAAGTTGCATTTTTTTCGGTTTTTCAACAACATAATATATATTTTGTTATATTCCTTTCCCATTTTAGTTTACCAATCATAGGATTCTCAATGAAAAATAAGGGGAATAGAGGCTTTAGTGAGACCAAGCATCAAGCGATGGACCATGGTGCATCATAAGTAGAAAAATTACAGCTGCTTTGAAAATTCCTAATTTTAGTTTAAATACTTTCGATATACTGGATCATGTTGCTTTTTTCGGTTATTCAATAAATTAATATAGATTTTATTATATTTCTTTCCCATTTTAGGTTACCAATCATAGGATTCGAAATGAAAAATAAGGGGAAATTAGGCTTTAGTGAGACCAAGCATCAAGCGATGGACCATGGTGCACGGTAAGTTAAACATTACGGCTGCTTTGAAAATTCCTAATTTAAATTTAAATACTTTCGATATACTAGATTAAGTTACTTTTTTTCCGTTTTTCTACAACTTAATATAGATTTTATTATATTCCTTTATCATTTTAGTTTACCAATCATAGGATTCTCAATGAAAAATAAGGGGAAATGAGGCATTAGTGAGACCAAGCATCAAGCGATGGACAATGGTGCACGATAAGAAGAAACGTAACAGCTGCGTTGAAAATTCCTAATTTTAGTTTAAATACTTTCGATATACTAGATTAAGTTGCATTTTTTCGGTTTTTCAACAACTTAATATAGATTTTATTATATTCCTTTCCCATTTTAGTTTACCAATCATAGGATTCTCAATGAGAAATAAGGGGAAATGAAACTTTAGTGAGACCAAGCATCAAGCGATGGACAATGGTACACGATAAGTTGAAATATTACAGCTGCTTTGAAAATTCCTAATTTTTGTTTAAATACTTTCGAACTACTAGATTAAGTTGCATTTTTTTCGGTTTTTCAACAACATAATATATATTTTGTTATATTCCTTTCCCATTTTAGTTTACCAATCATAGGATTTGAAATGAAAAATAAGGGGAAATTAGGCTTTAGTGAGACCAAGCATCAAGCGATGGACCATGGTTCACGATAAGTAGAAACATTAGCTCTGCTTTGAAAATTCCTAATTTTAGTTTAAATACTTTCGATATACTAGATTACGTTGCTTTTTTTCGGTTTTTCAATAAAATAATATAGATTTTATTATATTCCTTTCCCATTTTAGGTAACCAATCATAGGATTCGAATTGAAAAATAAGGGGAAATTAGGCTTTAGTGAGACCAAGCATCAAGCGATGGACCATGGTGCACGGTAAGTAGAGACATTACGGCTGCTTTGAAAATTCCTAATTTTAGTTTAAATACTTTCGATGTACTAGATTAAGTTTCATTTTCTTCGGTTTTTCAAAAACTTAATATAGATTTTATTACATTCCTTTCCCATTTTAGTTTACCAATCATAGGATTCTCAATGAAAAATAAGGGGAAATGAGGCTTTAGTGAGACCAAGCATCAAGCGATTGACCATGATGCACGGTAAGAAAAACATTACGGCTGCCTTGAAAATTCCTAATTTTAGTTTAAATACTTTCTATATACTAGATTAAGTTGCATTTTCTTCGGTTTTTCAACAATTTACTATAGATTTTATTATATTCGTTACCCATTTTAGTTTACCAATCATAGGATTCTCAATGAAAATTAAGGGGAAAAGAGGGTTTATTGAAACCAAGTATCAAGCGATGGACCATGGTGCACGATAACTATTAACATTACAGCTGCTTTGAGAATTCCTAATTTTAGTTTAAATACTTTCGATATACTAGATTACGTTGCTTTTTTTCGGTTTTTCAACAACTTAATATAGATTTTATTATATTCCTTTCCCATTTTAGTTTACCAATCATAGGATTCTCAATGAGAAATAAGGGGAAATGAGGCTTTAGTGAGACCAAGCATCAAGCGATTGACCATGGTCACGATAAGTAGAAATATTACAGCTGCTTTGAAAATTCTTAATTTTAGTTTAAATACTTTCGATATACTAGATTAAGTTGCTTTTTTTCGGTTTTTTCAATAAATTAATATAGATTTTATTATATTCCTTTCCCATTTTAGGTTACCAATCATAGGATTCGAAATGAAAAATAAGGGGAAATTAGGCTTTAGTGAGACCAAGCATCAAGCGATGGACCATGGTGCACGGTAAGTAGAGACATTACGGCTGCTTTGAAAATTCCTAATTTTAGTTTAAATACTTTCGATATACTTGATAAAGTTGCATTTTTTTCGGTTTTTCAACAACTTAATATATATTTTATTATATTCCCTTCCCATTTTAGTTTACCAATCATAGGATTCTCAATGAAAAATAAGGGGAAATGATGCTTCAGTGAGACCAAGCATCAAGCGATGGACCATGGTGCACGGTAAGTAGAAACATTACGGCTGCTTTGAAAATTCCTAATTTTAGTTTAAATACTTTCGATATACTAGCTGGAGTTGCTTTTTTTCGGTTATTCAACAACATAATATATATTTTGTTATATTCCTTTCCCATTTTAGTTTACCAATCATAGGATTCTCAATGAAAAATAAGGGGAAATGAGGCTTAAGTGAGACCAAGCATCAAGCGATGGACAATGGTGCACGATAAGTTGAAATATTAAAGCTGCTTTGAAAATTCCTAATTTTAGTTTAAATACTTTCGATATACTTGATAAAGTTGCATTTTTTTCGGTTTTTCAACAACTTAATATAGATTTTATTATATTCCTTTCCCATTTTAGTTTACCAATCATAGGATTCGAAATGAAAAATAAGGGGAAATTAGGCTTTAGTGAGACCAAGCATCAAGCGATGGACCATGGTGCACGGTAAGTAGAGACATTACGGCTGCTTTGAAAATTCCTAATTTTAGTTTAAATACTTTCGATATACTAGCTGGAGTTGCTTTTTTTCGGTTTTTCAACAACTTAATATAGATTTTATTATATTCCTTTTCCATTTTAGTTTACCAATCATACGATTCTCAATGAGAAATAAGGGGAAATGAGGCTTTAATGAGACCAAGCATCAAGCGATGGACCATGGTGCACGATAACTATTAACATTACAGCTGCTTTGAAAATTCCTAATTTTAGTTTAATTACTTTCGATATACTAGATTAAGTTGCATTTTTTTCGGTTTTTCAACAACTTAATATAGATTTTATTATATTCATTTTCCGATTTTAGTTTTCCAATCATAGGATTCTCAATGAGAAATAAGGTGAAATGAGGCTTTTGTGAGACCAAGCATCAAGCGATAGACCATGGTGCACGGTAAGTAGTGACATTACGACTGCTTTGAAAATTCCTAATTTTAGTTTAAATACTTTCGAAATACTTGATAAAGTTGCATTTTTTTCGGTTTTTCAACAACTGAATATATATTTTATTATATTTCTTTCCCATTTTAGTTTACCAATCATAGGATTCTCAATGAAAAATAAGGGGAAATGATGCTTTAGTGAGACCAAGCATCAAGCGATGGACAATAGTACACGATAAGTAGAAATATTACAGCTGCTTTGAAAATTCCTAATTTTAGTTTAAATACTTTCGAACTACTAGATTAAGTTGCATTTTTTCGGTTTTTCATCAACATAATATATATTTTGTTATATTCCTTTCCCATTTTAGTTTACCAATCATAGGATTCTCAGTGAAAAATAAGGGGAATAGAGGCTTTAGTGAGACCAAGCATCAAGCGATGGACCATGGTTCACGATAAGTAGAAACATTACCTCTGCTTTGAAAATTCCTAATTTTAGTTTAAATACTTTCGATATACTGGATTAAGTTGCTTTTTTTCGGTTTTTCAATAAATTAATATAGATTTTATTATATTCCTTTCCCATTTTTTGTTACCAATCATAGGATTCTCAATGAGAAATAAGGGGAAATGAAACTTTAGTGAGACCAAGCATCAAGCGATGGACAATGGTACACGATAAGTAGAAATATTACAGCTGCTTTGAAAATTCCTAATTTTAGTTTAAATACTTTCGAACTACTAGATTAAGTTGCATTTTTTTCGGTTTTTCAACAACATAATATATATTTTGTTATATTCCTTTCCCATTTTAGTTTACCAATCATAGGATTCTCAATGAAAAATAAGGGGAATAGAGGCTTTAGTGAGACCAAGCATCAAGCGATGGACCATGGTTCACGATAAGTAGAAACATTACCTCTGCTTTGAAAATTCCTAATTTTAGTTTAAATACTTTCGATATACTGGATCATGTTGCTTTTTTCGGTTATTCAATAAATTAATATAGATTTTATTATATTTCTTTCCCATTTTAGGTTACCAATCATAGGATTCGAAATGAAAAATAAGGGGAAATTAGGCTTTAGTGAGACCAAGCATCAAGCGATGGACCATGGTGCACGGTAAGTTAAACATTACGGCTACTTTGAAAATTCCTAATTTAAATTTAAATACTTTCGATATACTAGATTAAGTTACTTTTTTTCCGTTTTTCTACAACTTAATATAGATTTTATTATATTCCTTTATCATTTTAGTTTACCAATCATAGGATTCTCAATGAAAAATAAGGGGAAATGAGGCATTAGTGAGACCAAGCATCAAGCGATGGACAATGGTGCACGATAAGAAGAAACGTAACAGCTGCGTTGAAAATTCTAATTTTAGTTTAAATACTTTCGATATACTAGATTAAGTTGCATTTTTTCGGTTTTTCAACAACTTAATATAGATTTTATTATATTCCTTTCCCATTTTAGTTTACCAATCATAGGATTCTCAATGAGAAATAAGGGGAAATGAAACTTTAGTGAGACCAAGCATCAAGCGATGGACAATGGTACACGATAAGTTGAAATATTACAGCTGCTTTGAAAATTCCTAATTTTTGTTTAAATACTTTCGAACTACTAGATTAAGTTGCATTTTTTTCGGTTTTTCAACAACATAATATATATTTTGTTATATTCCTTTCCCATTTTAGTTTACCAATCATAGGATTTGAAATGAAAAATAAGGGGAAATTAGGCTTTAGTGAGACCAAGCATCAAGCGATGGACCATGGTTCACGATAAGTAGAAACATTAGCTCTGCTTTGAAAATTCCTAATTTTAGTTTAAATACTTTCGATATACTAGATTACGTTGCTTTTTTTCGGTTTTTCAATAAAATAATATAGATTTTATTATATTCCTTTCCCATTTTAGGTTACCAATCATAGGATTCGAATTGAAAAATAAGGGGAAATTAGGCTTTAGTGAGACCAAGCATCAAGCGATGGACCATGGTGCACGGTAAGTAGAGACATTACGGCTGCTTTGAAAATTCCTAATTTTAGTTTAAATACTTTCGATGTACTAGATTAAGTTTCATTTTCTTCGGTTTTTCAAAAACTTAATATAGATTTTATTACATTCCTTTCCCATTTTAGTTTACCAATCATAGGATTCTCAATGAAAAATAAGGGGAAATGAGGCTTTAGTGAGACCAAGCATCAAGCGATTGACCATGATGCACGGTAAGAAAAACATTACGGCTGCCTTGAAAATTCCTAATTTTAGTTTAAATACTTTCTATATACTAGATTAAGTTGCATTTTCTTCGGTTTTTCAACAACTTACTATAGATTTTATTATATTCGTTACCCATTTTAGTTTACCAATCATAGGATTCTCAATGAAAATTAAGGGGAAAAGAGGGTTTATTGAAACCAAGTATCAAGCGATGGACCATGGTGCACGATAACTATTAACATTACAGCTGCTTTGAGAATTCCTAATTTTAGTTTAAATACTTTCGATATACTAGATTACGTTGCTTTTTTTCGGTTTTTCAACAACTTAATATAGATTTTATTATATTCCTTTCCCATTTTAGTTTACCAATCATAGGATTCTCAATGAGAAATAAGGGGAAATGAGGCTTTAGTGAGACCAAGCATCAAGCGATTGACCATGGTCACGATAAGTAGAAATATTACAGCTGCTTTGAAAATTCCTAATTTTAGTTTAAATACTTTCGATATACTAGATTAAGTTGCTTTTTTTCGGTTTTTTCAATAAATTAATATAGATTTTATTATATTCCTTTCCCATTTTAGGTTACCAATCATAGGATTCGAAATGAAAAATAAGGGGAAATTAGGCTTTAGTGAGACCAAGCATCAAGCGATGGACCATGGTGCACGGTAAGTAGAGACATTACGGCTGCTTTGAAAATTCCTAATTTTAGTTTAAATACTTTCGATATACTTGATAAAGTTGCATTTTTTTCGGTTTTTCAACAACTTAATATATATTTTATTATATTCCCTTCCCATTTTAGTTTACCAATCATAGGATTCTCAATGAAAAATAAGGGGAAATGATGCTTCAGTGAGACCAAGCATCAAGCGATGGACCATGGTGCACGGTAAGTAGAAACATTACGGCTGCTTTGAAAATTCCTAATTTTAGTTTAAATACTTTCGATATACTAGCTGGAGTTGCTTTTTTTCGGTTATTCAACAACATAATATATATTTTGTTATATTCCTTTCCCATTTTAGTTTACCAATCATAGGATTCTCAATGAAAAATAAGGGGAAATGAGGCTTTAGTGAGACCAAGCATCAAGCGATGGACAATGGTGCACGATAAGTTGAAATATTAAAGCTGCTTTGAAAATTCCTAATTTTAGTTTAAATACTTTCCATACACTAGATTAAGTTCCATTTTTTTCGGTTTTTCAATCACTTTATATGGATTTTATTATATTCCTTTCCCATTTTAGTTTACCAATCATAGGATTCTCAATGATAATAAAGGGGAAATGGGGCTTTAGTGAGACCAAGTATCAAGCGATGGACCATGGTGCACGGTAAGTAGAGACATTACGACTGCTTCGAAAATTCCTAATTTTAGTTTAAATACTTTCGATATACTTGATAAAGTTGCATTTTTTTCG
This sequence comes from Sympetrum striolatum, assembly GCA_947579665.1. Lineage (NCBI taxonomy): Eukaryota > Metazoa > Arthropoda > Insecta > Odonata > Libellulidae > Sympetrum > Sympetrum striolatum. The sequence continues at coordinate 1,866,604 of OX388351.1, forward strand.
GTTTTTCAACAACTTAATATAGATTTTATTATATTCCTTTCCCATTTTAGTTTACCAATCATAGGATTCGAAATGAAAAATAAGGGGAAATTAGGCTTTAGTGAGACCAAGCATCAAGCGATGGACCATGGTGCACGGTAAGTAGAGACATTACGGCTGCTTTGAAAATTCCTAATTTTAGTTTAAATACTTTCGATATACTAGCTGGAGTTGCTTTTTTTCGGTTTTTCAACAACTTAATATAGATTTTATTATATTCCTTTTCCATTTTAGTTTACCAATCATACGATTCTCAATGAGAAATAAGGGGAAATGAGGCTTTAGTGAGACCAAGCATCAAGCGATGGACAATGGTGCACGATAAGTAAAAATATTACAGCTGCTTTGAAAATTCCTAATTTTAATTTAAATACTTTCGATACACTAGATTAAGTTGAATTTTTTTTCGGTTTTTCAACAATTTAATATATTTTTTATTATATTCCTCTCCCATTTTAGTTTACCAATCATAGGATTCTCAATGAAAAATAAGGGGAAATTAGGCTTTAGTGAGACCAAGCATCAAGCGATGGACCATGAGGCACGAGAGGTAGAAACAATACGGCTGCTCTGAAAATTCCTAATTTTAGTTTAAATACTTTCGATATACTAGATTAAGTAGCATTTTTACGGTTTTTCAAAACTTAATATATATATTTTTATATTCCTTTCCCATTTTAGTTTACCAATCATAGGATTCTCAATGAAAAATAAGGGGAAAATAGGCTTTAGTGAGACCAAGCATCAAGCAATGGACAATGGTGCACGATAAGAAGAAACGTTACAGCTGCGTTGAAAATTCCTAATTTTAGTTTAAATACTTTCGATATACTAGATTAAGTTGAATTTTTTTCGGTTTTTCAATAAATTAATATGGATTTTACTATATTCCTTTCCCATTTTAGTTTACCAATCATAGAATTCGAAATGAAAAATAAGGGGAAATGAGGCTTTAGTGAGACCAAGCATCAAGTTATGGACCATGGTGCACGATAAGTAGAAACATTACGGCTGCTTTGAAAATTCCTAATTATAGTTTAAGTACCTTCGATATACTAGATTAAGTTGCATTTTTTTCGGTTATTAAACAACTTAATATATATTTTATAATATTCCTTTCCCATTTTAGTTTACAAATCATAGGATTCGAAATGAAAAATAAGGGGAAATGAGGCTATATTGAGACCAAGCATCAAGCTATGGACCATGATGCACGGTAAGTAGAAACATTACGGCTGCTTTGAAAATTCCTAATTTTAGTTTAAATACTTTCGATATACTAGATTAAGTTGCTTTTTTTCGGTTTTTCAACAACATAATATAGATTTTATTATATTCCTTTCACATTTTAGTTTACCAATCATAGGATTCGAAGTGAAAAATAAGGGGAAATGAGGCTTTAGTGAGACCAAGCATCAAGCGATGGACCATGGTGCACGGTAAGTAGAAACATTACGGCTGCTTTGAAAATTCCTAATTTTAGTTTAAATACTTTCGATATACTAGATTAAGTTGAATTTTTTTCTGTTTTTCATTAACTTAATATAGATTTTATTATATTCCTTTCCCATTTTAGTTGACCAATCATAGGATTCTCAAGGAAAAAAAAGGGGAAAAGAGGCTTTAGTGCGAACAAGCATCAAGCGATGGACCATGGTAAACGATAAGTATTAACATTACAGCTGCTTTGAAAATTCCTAATATTAGTTTAAATACTTTCGATATACTAGATTAAGTTATTTTTTTTTGTTTTTCAACAACTTAATATAGATTTTATTATATTCCTTTCCCATTTTAGTTTACCAATCATAGGATTCTCAATGAGAAATAATTGGAAATGAGGCTTTTGTGAGACCAAGCATCAAGCGATGGACCATGGTGCACGGTAAGTAAAGACATTACGGCTGCTTTGAAAATTTCTAATTTTAGTTTAAATACTTTCGATATACTTGATAAAGTTGCATTTTTTTCGGTTTCTCAACAACTTAATATATATTTTATTATATTCCATTCCCATTTTAGTTTACCAATCATAGGATTCTCAATGAAAAATATGGGGAAATGAGGCTTTGTGATACCAAGCATCAAGCGATGGACCATGGTGCACGATAAGTAGAAACATTACGGATGCTTTGAAAATTCCTAATTTTAGTTTAAATACTTTCGATATACTAGATTAAGTTCCATTTTTTTCTGTTTTTCAACAACTTAATATAGATTTTTTATTATATTCCTTTCCCATTTTAGTTTACCAATCATAGGATTCTCAATGAAAAATAAGGGGAAATGAGTCTTTAGTGATACCAAGCATCAAGCGATGGACCATGGTGCACGATAAGTAGAAACATTACAGCTGCTTTGAAAATTCCTAATTTTAGTTTAAATACTTTCGATATACTAGATTAAGAAGCATTTTTACGGTTTTTCAAAACCTTTATATATATATTATGTTATTCCTTTTCCATTTTAGTTTACCAATCATAGGATTCGAAATGAAAAATAAGTGGAAATGAGGCTTTAGTATGACCAAGCATCAAGCGATGGACCATGGTGCACGGTAAGTTAAAACATTACGGCTGCTTTGAAAATTCCTAATTTAAATTTAAATACTTTCGATATACTAGATTAAGTTGCTTTTTTTCGGTTTTTCTACAACTTAATATAGATTTTATTATATTCCTTTATCATTTTAGTTTACCAATCATAGGATTCTCAATGAAAAATAAGGGAAAATGAGGCTTTAGTGAGACCAAGCATCAAGCGATGGACAATGGTGCACGATAAGAAGAAACGTTACAGCTGCGTTGAAAATTACTAATTTTAGTTTAAATACTTTCGATATACTAGATTAAGTTGCTTTTTTTCGGTTTTTCTACAACTTAATATAGATTTTATTATATTCCTTTATCATTTTAGTTTACCAATCATAGGATTCTCAATGAAAAATAAGGGGAAATGAGGCTTTGTGATACCAAGCATCAAGCGATGGACCATGGTGCACGGTAAGTAGAAACATTACGGCTGCTATGAAAATTCCTAATTTTAGTTTAAATACTTTCGATATACTAGATTAAGTTGCTTTTTTTCGGTTTTTCAATAAATTAATATGGATTTTACTATATTTCTTTCCCATTTTAGGTTACCAATCATAGGATTCGAAATGAAAAATAAGGGGAAATTAGGCTTTAGTGAGACCAAGCATCAAGCGATGGACCATGGTGCACGGTAAGTAGAGACATTACGGCTGCTTTGAAAATTCCTAATTATAGTTTAAATACTTTCGATATACTAGATTAAGTTGCATTTTTTTCGGTTTTTCAAAAACTTAATATAAATTTTATTACATTCCTTTCCCATTTTAGTTTACCAATCATAGGATTCTCAATGAAAAATAAGGGGAAATGAGGCTTTAGTGAGACCAAGCATCAAGCGATTGACCATGATGCACGGTAAGAAAAACATTACGGCCACCTTGAAAATTCCTAATTTTAGTTTAAATACTTTCTATATACTAGATTAAGTTGCATTTTTTTCGGTTTTTCAACAACTTACTATACATTTTATTATATTCCTTACCCATTTTAGTTTACCAATCATAGGATTCTCTATGAAAATTAAGGGGAAAAGAGGCTTTATTGAAACCAAGCATCAAGCGATGGACCATGGTGCACGATAACTATTAACATTACAGCTGCTTTGAAAATTCCTAATTTTAGTTTAAATACTTTCGATATACTAGATTAAGTTGCATTTTTGTCGGTTTTTCAACAACTTAATATAGATTTTATTATATTCATTTTCCGATTTTAGTTTTCCAATCATAGGATTCTCAATGAGAAATAAGGTGAAATGAGGTTTTTGTGAGACCAAGCATCAAGCGATAGACCATGCTGCACGGTAAGTAGAAACATTACGGCTGCTTTGAAAATTCCTAGTTTTAATTTAAATACCTTCGATATACTAGATTAAGTTGCATTTTTCTCGGTGTTTCAAAAACTTAATATATATTTTATTATATTCCTTTCCCATTTTGGTTTACCAATCATAGGATTCTCAATGAAAAATAAGGGGAAATGAGGCTTTAGTGAGACCAAGCATCAAGCGATGGACCATGGTGCACGGTAAGTAGAGACATTACGGCTGCTTTGAAAATTCCTAATTTTAGTTTAAATACTTTCGAAATACTTGACAAAGTTGCATTTTTTTCGGTTTTTCAACAACTGAATATATATTTTATTATATTTCTTTCCCATTTTAGTTTACCAATCATAGGATTCTCAATGAAAAATAAGGGGAAATGATGCTTTAGTGAGAACAAGCGTCAAGCGATGGACAATGGTACACGATAAGTAGAAATATTACAGCTGCTTTGAAAATTCCTAATTTTAGTTTAAATACTTTCGAACTACTAGATTAAGTTGCATTTTTTTCGGTTTTTCATCAACATAATATATATTTTGTTATATTCCTTTCCCATTTTAGTTTACCAATCATAGGATTCTCAATGAAAAATAAGGGGAATAGAGGCTTTAGTGAGACCAAGCATCAAGCGATGGACCATGGTGCATCATAAGTAGAAAAATTACAGCTGCTTTGAAAATTCCTAATTTTAGTTTAAATACTTTCGATATACTGGATCATGTTGCTTTTTTCGGTTATTCAATAAATTAATATAGATTTTATTATATTTCTTTCCCATTTTAGGTTACCAATCATAGGATTCGAAATGAAAAATAAGGGGAAATTAGGCTTTAGTGAGACCAAGCATCAAGCGATGGACCATGGTGCACGGTAAGTTAAACATTACGGCTGCTTTGAAAATTCCTAATTTAAATTTAAATACTTTCGATATACTAGATTAAGTTACTTTTTTTCCGTTTTTCTACAACTTAATATAGATTTTATTATATTCCTTTATCATTTTAGTTTACCAATCATAGGATTCTCAATGAAAAATAAGGGGAAATGAGGCATTAGTGAGACCAAGCATCAAGCGATGGACAATGGTGCACGATAAGAAGAAACGTAACAGCTGCGTTGAAAATTCCTAATTTTAGTTTAAATACTTTCGTTATACTAGATTAAGTTGCATTTTTTCGGTTTTTCAACAACTTAATATAGATTTTATTATATTCCTTTCCCATTTTAGTTTACCAATCATAGGATTCTCAATGAGAAATAAGGGGAAATGAAACTTTAGTGAGACCAAGCATCAAGCGATGGACAATGGTACACGATAAGTTGAAATATTACAGCTGCTTTGAAAATTCCTAATTTTTGTTTAAATACTTTCGAACTACTAGATTAAGTTGCATTTTTTTCGGTTTTTCAACAACATAATATATATTTTGTTATATTCCTTTCCCATTTTAGTTTACCAATCATAGGATTTGAAATGAAAAATAAGGGGAAATTAGGCTTTAGTGAGACCAAGCATCAAGCGATGGACCATGGTTCACGATAAGTAGAAACATTAGCTCTGCTTTGAAAATTCCTAATTTTAGTTTAAATAATTTCGATATACTAGATTACGTTGCTTTTTTTCGGTTTTTCAATAAAATAATATAGATTTTATTATATTCCTTTCCCATTTTAGGTTACCAATCATAGGATTCGAATTGAAAAATAAGGGGAAATTAGGCTTTAGTGAGACCAAGCATCAAGCGATGGACCATGGTGCACGGTAAGTAGAGACATTACGGCTGCTTTGAAAATTCCTAATTTTAGTTTAAATACTTTCGATGTACTAGATTAAGTTTCATTTTCTTCGGTTTTTCAAAAACTTAATATAGATTTTATTACATTCCTTTCCCATTTTAGTTTACCAATCATAGGATTCTCAATGAAAAATAAGGGGAAATGAGGCTTTAGTGAGACCAAGCATCAAGCGATTGACCATGATGCACGGTAAGAAAAACATTACGGCTGCCTTGAAAATTCCTAATTTTAGTTTAAATACTTTCTATATACTAGATTAAGTTGCATTTTCTTCGGTTTTTCAACAATTTACTATAGATTTTATTATATTCGTTACCCATTTTAGTTTACCAATCATAGGATTCTCAATGAAAATTAAGGGGAAAAGAGGGTTTATTGAAACCAAGTATCAAGCGATGGACCATGGTGCACGATAACTATTAACATTACAGCTGCTTTGAGAATTCCTAATTTTAGTTTAAATACTTTCGATATACTAGATTACGTTGCTTTTTTTCGGTTTTTCAACAACTTAATATAGATTTTATTATATTCCTTTCCCATTTTAGTTTACCAATCATAGGATTCTCAATGAGAAATAAGGGGAAATGAGGCTTTAGTGAGACCAAGCATCAAGCGATTGACCATGGTCACGATAAGTAGAAATATTACAGCTGCTTTGAAAATTCCTAATTTTAGTTTAAATACTTTCGATATACTAGATTAAGTTGCTTTTTTTCGGTTTTTTCAATAAATTAATATAGATTTTATTATATTCCTTTCCCATTTTAGGTTACCAATCATAGGATTCGAAATGAAAAATAAGGGGAAATTAGGCTTTAGTGAGACCAAGCATCAAGCGATGGACCATGGTGCACGGTAAGTAGAGACATTACGGCTGCTTTGAAAATTCCTAATTTTAGTTTAAATACTTTCGATATACTTGATAAAGTTGCATTTTTTTCGGTTTTTCAACAACTTAATATATATTTTATTATATTCCCTTCCCATTTTAGTTTACCAATCATAGGATTCTCAATGAAAAATAAGGGGAAATGATGCTTCAGTGAGACCAAGCATCAAGCGATGGACCATGGTGCACGGTAAGTAGAAACATTACGGCTGCTTTGAAAATTCCTAATTTTAGTTTAAATACTTTCGATATACTAGCTGGAGTTGCTTTTTTTCGGTTATTCAACAACATAATATATATTTTGTTATATTCCTTTCCCATTTTAGTTTACCAATCATAGGATTCTCAATGAAAAATAAGGGGAAATGAGGCTTTAGTGAGACCAAGCATCAAGCGATGGACAATGGTGCACGATAAGTTGAAATATTAAAGCTGCTTTGAAAATTCCTAATTTTAGTTTAAATACTTTCGATATACTTGATAAAGTTGCATTTTTTTCGGTTTTTCAACAACTTAATATAGATTTTATTATATTCCTTTCCCATTTTAGTTTACCAATCATAGGATTCGAAATGAAAAATAAGGGGAAATTAGGCTTTAGTGAGACCAAGCATCAAGCGATGGACCATGGTGCACGGTAAGTAAAGACATTACGGCTGCTTTGAAAATTTCTAATTTTAGTTTAAATACTTTCGATATACTTGATAAAGTTGCATTTTTTTCGGTTTTTCAACAACTTAATATATATTTTATTATATTCCATTCCCATTTTAGTTTACCAATCATAGGATTCTCAATGAAAAATATGGGGAAATGAGGCTTTGTGAGACCAAGCATCAAGCGATGGACCATGGTGCACGATAAGTAGAAACATTACGGATGCTTTGAAAATTCCTAATTTTAGTTTAAATACTTTCGATATACTAGATTAAGTTCCATTTTTTTCTGTTTTTCAACAACTTAATATAGATTTTTTATTATATTCCTTTCCCATTTTAGTTTACCAATCATAGGATTCTCAATGAAAAATAAGGGGAAATGAGTCTTTAGTGATACCAAGCATCAAGCGATGGACCATGGTGCACGATAAGTAGAAACATTACAGCTGCTTTGAAAATTCCTAATTTTAGTTTAAATACTTTCGATATACTAGATTAAGAAGCATTTTTACGGTTTTTCAAAACCTTTATATATATATTATGTTATTCCTTTCCCATTTTAGTTTACCAATCATAGGATTCGAAATGAAAAATAAGTGGAAATGAGGCTTTAGTATGACCAAGCATCAAGCGATGGACCATGGTGCACGGTAAGTTAAAACATTACGGCTGCTTTGAAAATTCCTAATTTAAATTTAAATACTTTCGATATACTAGATTAAGTTGCTTTTTTTCGGTTTTTCTACAACTTAATATAGATTTTATTATATTCCTTTATCATTTTAGTTTACCAATCATAGGATTCTCAATGAAAAATAAGGGAAAATGAGGCTTTAGTGAGACCAAGCATCAAGCGATGGACAATGGTGCACGATAAGAAGAAACGTTACAGCTGCGTTGAAAATTACTAATTTTAGTTTAAATACTTTCGATATACTAGATTAAGTTGCTTTTTTTCGGTTTTTCTACAACTTAATATAGATTTTATTATATTCCTTTATCATTTTAGTTTACCAATCATAGGATTCTCAATGAAAAATAAGGGGAAATGAGGCTTTGTGATACCAAGCATCAAGCGATGGACCATGGTGCACGGTAAGTAGAAACATTACGGCTGCTATGAAAATTCCTAATTTTAGTTTAAATACTTTCGATATACTAGATTAAGTTGCTTTTTTTCGGTTTTTCAATAAATTAATATGGATTTTACTATATTTCTTTCCCATTTTAGGTTACCAATCATAGGATTCGAAATGAAAAATAAGGGGAAATTAGGCTTTAGTGAGACCAAGCATCAAGCGATGGACCATGGTGCACGGTAAGTAGAGACATTACGGCTGCTTTGAAAATTCCTAATTATAGTTTAAATACTTTCGATATACTAGATTAAGTTGCATTTTTTTCGGTTTTTCAAAAACTTAATATAAATTTTATTACATTCCTTTCCCATTTTAGTTTACCAATCATAGGATTCTCAATGAAAAATAAGGGGAAATGAGGCTTTAGTGAGACCAAGCATCAAGCGATTGACCATGATGCACGGTAAGAAAAACATTACGGCCACCTTGAAAATTCCTAATTTTAGTTTAAATACTTTCTATATACTAGATTAAGTTGCATTTTTTTCGGTTTTTCAACAACTTACTATACATTTTATTATATTCCTTACCCATTTTAGTTTACCAATCATAGGATTCTCTATGAAAATTAAGGGGAAAAGAGGCTTTATTGAAACCAAGCATCAAGCGATGGACCATGGTGCACGATAACTATTAACATTACAGCTGCTTTGAAAATTCCTAATTTTAGTTTAAATACTTTCGATATACTAGATTAAGTTGCATTTTTGTCGGTTTTTCAACAACTTAATATAGATTTTATTATATTCATTTTCCGATTTTAGTTTTCCAATCATAGGATTCTCAATGAGAAATAAGGTGAAATGAGGTTTTTGTGAGACCAAGCATCAAGCGATAGACCATGCTGCACGGTAAGTAGAAACATTACGGCTGCTTTGAAAATTCCTAGTTTTAGTTTAAATACCTTCGATATACTAGATTAAGTTGCATTTTTTTCGGTGTTTCAAAAACTTAATATATATTTTATTATATTCCTTTCCCATTTTGGTTTACCAATCATAGGATTCTCAATGAAAAATAAGGGGAAATGAGGCTTTAGTGAGACCAAGCATCAAGCGATGGACCATGGTGCACGGTAAGTAGAGACATTACGGCTGCTTTGAAAATTCCTAATTTTAGTTTAAATACTTTCGAAATACTTGACAAAGTTGCATTTTTTTCGGTTTTTCAACAACTGAATATATATTTTATTATATTTCTTTCCCATTTTAGTTTACCAATCATAGGATTCTCAATGAAAAATAAGGGGAAATGATGCTTTAGTGAGAACAAGCGTCAAGCGATGGACAATGGTACACGATAAGTAGAAATATTACAGCTGCTTTGAAAATTCCTAATTTTAGTTTAAATACTTTCGAACTACTAGATTAAGTTGCATTTTTTTCGGTTTTTCATCAACATAATATATATTTTGTTATATTCCTTTCCCATTTTAGTTTACCAATCATAGGATTCTCAATGAAAAATAAGGGGAATAGAGGCTTTAGTGAGACCAAGCATCAAGCGATGGACCATGGTGCATCATAAGTAGAAAAATTACAGCTGCTTTGAAAATTCCTAATTTTAGTTTAAATACTTTCGATATACTGGATCATGTTGCTTTTTTCGGTTATTCAATAAATTAATATAGATTTTATTATATTTCTTTCCCATTTTAGGTTACCAATCATAGGATTCGAAATGAAAAATAAGGGGAAATTAGGCTTTAGTGAGACCAAGCATCAAGCGATGGACCATGGTGCACGGTAAGTTAAACATTACGGCTGCTTTGAAAATTCCTAATTTAAATTTAAATACTTTCGATATACTAGATTAAGTTACTTTTTTTCCGTTTTTCTACAACTTAATATAGATTTTATTATATTCCTTTATCATTTTAGTTTACCAATCATAGGATTCTCAATGAAAAATAAGGGGAAATGAGGCATTAGTGAGACCAAGCATCAAGCGATGGACAATGGTGCACGATAAGAAGAAACGTAACAGCTGCGTTGAAAATTCCTAATTTTAGTTTAAATACTTTCGTTATACTAGATTAAGTTGCATTTTTTCGGTTTTTCAACAACTTAATATAGATTTTATTATATTCCTTTCCCATTTTAGTTTACCAATCATAGGATTCTCAATGAGAAATAAGGGGAAATGAAACTTTAGTGAGACCAAGCATCAAGCGATGGACAATGGTACACGATAAGTTGAAATATTACAGCTGCTTTGAAAATTCCTAATTTTTGTTTAAATACTTTCGAACTACTAGATTAAGTTGCATTTTTTTCGGTTTTTCAACAACATAATATATATTTTGTTATATTCCTTTCCCATTTTAGTTTACCAATCATAGGATTTGAAATGAAAAATAAGGGGAAATTAGGCTTTAGTGAGACCAAGCATCAAGCGATGGACCATGGTTCACGATAAGTAGAAACATTAGCTCTGCTTTGAAAATTCCTAATTTTAGTTTAAATACTTTCGATATACTAGATTACGTTGCTTTTTTTCGGTTTTTCAATAAAATAATATAGATTTTATTATATTCCTTTCCCATTTTAGGTTACCAATCATAGGATTCGAATTGAAAAATAAGGGGAAATTAGGCTTTAGTGAGACCAAGCATCAAGCGATGGACCATGGTGCACGGTAAGTAGAGACATTACGGCTGCTTTGAAAATTCCTAATTTTAGTTTAAATACTTTCGATGTACTAGATTAAGTTTCATTTTCTTCGGTTTTTCAAAAACTTAATATAGATTTTATTACATTCCTTTCCCATTTTAGTTTACCAATCATAGGATTCTCAATGAAAAATAAGGGGAAATGAGGCTTTAGTGAGACCAAGCATCAAGCGATTGACCATGATGCACGGTAAGAAAAACATTACGGCTGCCTTGAAAATTCCTAATTTTAGTTTAAATACTTTCTATATACTAGATTAAGTTGCATTTTCTTCGGTTTTTCAACAATTTACTATAGATTTTATTATATTCGTTACCCATTTTAGTTTACCAATCATAGGATTCTCAATGAAAATTAAGGGGAAAAGAGGGTTTATTGAAACCAAGTATCAAGCGATGGACCATGGTGCACGATAACTATTAACATTACAGCTGCTTTGAGAATTCCTAATTTTAGTTTAAATACTTTCGATATACTAGATTACGTTGCTTTTTTTCGGTTTTTCAACAACTTAATATAGATTTTATTATATTCCTTTCCCATTTTAGTTTACCAATCATAGGATTCTCAATGAGAAATAAGGGGAAATGAGGCTTTAGTGAGACCAAGCATCAAGCGATTGACCATGGTCACGATAAGTAGAAATATTACAGCTGCTTTGAAAATTCCTAATTTTAGTTTAAATACTTTCGATATACTAGATTAAGTTGCTTTTTTTCGGTTTTTTCAATAAATTAATATAGATTTTATTATATTCCTTTCCCATTTTAGGTTACCAATCATAGGATTCGAAATGAAAAATAAGGGGAAATTAGGCTTTAGTGAGACCAAGCATCAAGCGATGGACCATGGTGCACGGTAAGTAGAGACATTACGGCTGCTTTGAAAATTCCTAATTTTAGTTTAAATACTTTCGATATACTTGATAAAGTTGCATTTTTTTCGGTTTTTCAACAACTTAATATATATTTTATTATATTCCCTTCCCATTTTAGTTTACCAATCATAGGATTCTCAATGAAAAATAAGGGGAAATGATGCTTCAGTGAGACCAAGCATCAAGCGATGGACCATGGTGCACGGTAAGTAGAAACATTACGGCTGCTTTGAAAATTCCTAATTTTAGTTTAAATACTTTCGATATACTAGCTGGAGTTGCTTTTTTTCGGTTATTCAACAACATAATATATATTTTGTTATATTCCTTTCCCATTTTAGTTTACCAATCATAGGATTCTCAATGAAAAATAAGGGGAAATGAGGCTTTAGTGAGACCAAGCATCAAGCGATGGACAATGGTGCACGATAAGTTGAAATATTAAAGCTGCTTTGAAAATTCCTAATTTTAGTTTAAATACTTTCGATATACTTGATAAAGTTGCATTTTTTTCGGTTTTTCAACAACTTAATATAGATTTTATTATATTCCTTTCCCATTTTAGTTTACCAATCATAGGATTCGAAATGAAAAATAAGGGGAAATTAGGCTTTAGTGAGACCAAGCATCAAGCGATGGACCATGGTGCACGGTAAGTAGAGACATTACGGCTGCTTTGAAAATTCCTAATTTTAGTTTAAATACTTTCGATATACTAGCTGGAGTTGCTTTTTTTCGGTTTTTCAACAACTTAATATAGATTTTATTATATTCCTTTTCCATTTTAGTTTACCAATCATACGATTCTCAATGAGAAATAAGGGGAAATGAGGCTTTAGTGAGACCAAGCATCAAGCGATGGACCATGGTGCACGATAACTATTAACATTACAGCTGCTTTGAAAATTCCTAATTTTAGTTTAATTACTTTCGATATACTAGATTAAGTTGCATTTTTTTCGGTTTTTCAACAACTTAATATAGATTTTATTATATTCATTTTCCGATTTTAGTTTTCCAATCATAGGATTCTCAATGAGAAATAAGGTGAAATGAGGCTTTTGTGAGACCAAGCATCAAGCGATAGACCATGGTGCACGGTAAGTAGTGACATTACGGCTGCTTTGAAAATTCCTAATTTTAGTTTAAATACTTTCGAAATACTTGATAAAGTTGCATTTTTTTCGGTTTTTCAACAACTGAATATATATTTTATTATATTTCTTTCCCATTTTAGTTTACCAATCATAGGATTCTCAATGAAAAATAAGGGGAAATGATGCTTTAGTGAGACCAAGCATCAAGCGATGGACAATAGTACACGATAAGAGAAATATTACAGCTGCTTTGAAAATTCCTAATTTTAGTTTAAATACTTTCGAACTACTAGATTAAGTTGCATTTTTTCGGTTTTTCATCAACATAATATATATTTTGTTATATTCCTTTCCCATTTTAGTTTACCAATCATAGGATTCTCAGTGAAAAATAAGGGGAATAGAGGCTTTAGTGAGACCAAGCATCAAGCGATGGACCATGGTTCACGATAAGTAGAAACATTACCTCTGCTTTGAAAATTCCTAATTTTAGTTTAAATACTTTCGATATACTGGATTAAGTTGCTTTTTTTCGGTTTTTCAATAAATTAATATAGATTTTATTATATTCCTTTCCCATTTTTGGTTACCAATCATAGGATTCTCAATGAGAAATAAGGGGAAATGAAACTTTAGTGAGACCAAGCATCAAGCGATGGACAATGGTACACGATAAGTAGAAATATTACAGCTGCTTTGAAAATTCCTAATTTTAGTTTAAATACTTTCGAACTACTAGATTAAGTTGCATTTTTTTCGGTTTTTCAACAACATAATATATATTTTGTTATATTCCTTTCCAATTTTAGTTTACCAATCATAGGATTCTCAATGAAAAATAAGGGGAATAGAGGCTTTAGTGAGACCAAGCATCAAGCGATGGACCATGGTTCACGATAAGTAGAAACATTACCTCTGCTTTGAAAATTCCTAATTTTAGTTTAAATACTTTTGATATACTGGATCATGTTGCTTTTTTCGGTTATTCAATAAATTAATATAGATTTTATTATATTTCTTTCCCATTTTAGGTTACCAATCATAGGATTCGAAATGAAAAATAAGGGGAAATTAGGCTTTAGTGAGACCAAGCATCAAGCGATGGACCATGGTGCACGGTAAGTTAAACATTACGGCTGCTTTGAAAATTCCTAATTTAAATTTAAATACTTTCGATATACTAGATTAAGTTACTTTTTTTCCGTTTTTCTACAACTTAATATAGATTTTATTATATTCCTTTATCATTTTAGTTTACCAATCATAGGATTCTCAATGAAAAATAAGGGGAAATGAGGCATTAGTGAGACCAAGCATCAAGCGATGGACAATGGTGCACGATAAGAAGAAACGTAACAGCTGCGTTGAAAATTCTAATTTTAGTTTAAAATCTTTCGATATACTAGATTAAGTTGCATTTTTTCGGTTTTTCAACAACTTAATATAGATTTTATTATATTCCTTTCCCATTTTAGTTTACCAATCATAGGATTCTCAATGAGAAATAAGGGGAAATGAAACTTTAGTGAGACCAAGCATCAAGCGATGGACAATGGTACACGATATGTTGAAATATTACAGCTGCTTTGAAAATTCCTAATTTTTGTTTAAATACTTTCGAACTACTAGATTAAGTTGCATTTTTTTCGGTTTTTCAACAACATAATATATATTTTGTTATATTCCTTTCCCATTTTAGTTTACCAATCATAGGATTTGAAATGAAAAATAAGGGGAAATTAGGCTTTAGTGAGACCAAGCATCAAGCGATGGACCATGGTTCACGATAAGTAGAAACATTAGCTCTGCTTTGAAAATTCCTAATTTTAGTTTAAATACTTTCGATATACTAGATTACGTTGCTTTTTTTCGGTTTTTCAATAAAATAATATAGATTTTATTATATTCCTTTCCCATTTTAGGTTACCAATCATAGGATTCGAATTGAAAAATAAGGGGAAATTAGGCTTTAGTGAGACCAAGCATCAAGCGATGGACCATGGTGCACGGTAAGTAGAGACATTACGGCTGCTTTGAAAATTCCTAATTTTAGTTTAAATACTTTCGATGTACTAGATTAAGTTTCATTTTCTTCGGTTTTTCAAAAACTTAATATAGATTTTATTACATTCCTTTCCCATTTTAGTTTACCAATCATAGGATTCTCAATGAAAAATAAGGGGAAATGAGGCTTTAGTGAGACCAAGCATCAAGCGATTGACCATGATGCACGGTAAGAAAAACATTACGGCTGCCTTGAAAATTCCTAATTTCAGTTTAAATACTTTCTATATACTAGATTAAGTTGCATTTTCTTCGGTTTTTCAACAACTTACTATAGATTTTATTATATTCGTTACCCATTTTAGTTTACCAATCATAGGATTCTCAATGAAAATTAAGGGGAAAAGAGGGTTTATTGAAACCAAGTATCAAGCGATGGACCATGGTGCACGATAACTATTAACATTACAGCTGCTTTGAGAATTCCTAATTTTAGTTTAAATACTTTCGATATACTAGATTACGTTGCTTTTTTTCGGTTTTTCAACAACTTAATATAGATTTTATTATATTCCTTTCCCATTTTAGTTTACCAATCATAGGATTCTCAATGAGAAATAAGGGGAAATGAGGCTTTAGTGAGACCAAGCATCAAGCGATTGACCATGGTCACGATAAGTAGAAATATTACAGCTGCTTTGAAAATTCCTAATTTTAGTTTAAATACTTTCGATATACTAGATTAAGTTGCTTTTTTTCGGTTTTTTCAATAAATTAATATAGATTTTATTATATTCCTTTCCCATTTTAGGTTACCAATCATAGGATTCGAAATGAAAAATAAGGGGAAATTAGGCTTTAGTGAGACCAAGCATCAAGCGATGGACCATGGTGCACGGTAAGTAGAGACATTACGGCTGCTTTGAAAATTCCTAATTTTAGTTTAAATACTTTCGATATACTTGATAAAGTTGCATTTTTTTCGGTTTTTCAACAACTTAATATATATTTTATTATATTCCCTTCCCATTTTAGTTTACCAATCATAGGATTCTCAATGAAAAATAAGGGGAAATGATGCTTCAGTGAGACCAAGCATCAAGCGATGGACCATGGTGCACGGTAAGTAGAAACATTACGGCTGCTTTGAAAATTCCTAATTTTAGTTTAAATACTTTCGATATACTAGCTGGAGTTGCTTTTTTTCGGTTATTCAACAACATAATATATATTTTGTTATATTCCTTTCCCATTTTAGTTTACCAATCATAGGATTCTCAATGAAAAATAAGGGGAAATGAGGCTTTAGTGAGACCAAGCATCAAGCGATGGACAATGGTGCACGATAAGTTGAAATATTAAAGCTGCTTTGAAAATTCCTAATTTTAGTTTAAATACTTTCCATACACTAGATTAAGTTCCATTTTTTTCGGTTTTTCAATCACTTTATATGGATTTTATTATATTCCTTTCCCATTTTAGTTTACCAATCATAGGATTCTCAATGATAATAAAGGGGAAATGGGGCTTTAGTGAGACCAAGTATCAAGCGATGGACCATGGTGCACGGTAAGTAGAGACATTACGGCTGCTTCGAAAATTCCTAATTTTAGTTTAAATACTTTCGATATACTTGATAAAGTTGCATTTTTTTCGGTTTTTCAACAACTTAATATAGATTTTATTATATTCCTTTCCCATTTTAGTTTACCAATCATAGGATTCGAAATGAAAAATAAGGGGAAATTAGGCTTTAGTGAGACCAAGCATCAAGCGATGGACCATGGTGCACGGTAAGTAGAGACATTACGGCTGCTTTGAAAATTCCTAATTTTAGTTTAAATACTTTCGATATACTAGCTGGAGTTGCTTTTTTTCGGTTTTTCAACAACTTAATATAGATTTTATTATATTCCTTTTCCATTTTAGTTTACCAATCATACGATTCTCAATGAGAAATAAGGGGAAATGAGGCTTTAGTGAGACCAAGCATCAAGCGATGGACAATGGTGCACGATAAGTAAAAATATTACAGCTGCTTTGAAAATTCCTAATTTTAATTTAAATACTTTCGATACACTAGATTAAGTTGAATTTTTTTTCGGTTTTTCAACAATTTAATATATTTTTTATTATATTCCTCTCCCATTTTAGTTTACCAATCATAGGATTCTCAATGAAAAATAAGGGGAAATTAGGCTTTAGTGAGACCAAGCATCAAGCGATGGACCATGAGGCACGAGAGGTAGAAACAATACGGCTGCTCTGAAAATTCCTAATTTTAGTTTAAATACTTTCGATATACTAGATTAAGTAGCATTTTTACGGTTTTTCAAAACTTAATATATATATTTTTATATTCCTTTCCCATTTTAGTTTACCAATCATAGGATTCTCAATGAAAAATAAGGGGAAAATAGGCTTTAGTGAGACCAAGCATCAAGCAATGGACAATGGTGCACGATAAGAAGAAACGTTACAGCTGCGTTGAAAATTCCTAATTTTAGTTTAAATACTTTCGATATACTAGATTAAGTTGAATTTTTTTCGGTTTTTCAATAAATTAATATGGATTTTACTATATTTCTTTCCCATTCTAGGTTACCAATCATAGGATTCTCAATGAAAAATAAGGGGAAATGAGGCTTTAGTGAGACCAAGCATCAAGCGATTGACCATGATGCACGGTAAGAAAAACATTACGGCTGCCTTGAAAATTCCTAATTTTAGTTTAAATACTTTCTATATACTAGATTAAGTTGCATTTTTTTCGGTTTTTCAACAACTTACTATAGATTTTATTATATTCCTTACCCATTTTAGTTTACCAATTATAGGATTCTCAATGAAAATTAAGGGGAAAAGAGGCTTTATTGAAACCAAGCATCAAGCGATGGACCATGGTGCACGATAACTATTAACATTACAGCTGCTTTGAAAATTCCTAATTTTAGTTTAATTACTTTCGATATACTAGATTAAGTTGCATTTTTTTCGGTTTTTCAACAACTTAATATAGATTTTATTATATTCATTTTCCGATTTTAGTTTTCCAATCATAGGATTCTCAATGAGAAATAAGGTGAAATGAGGCTTTTGTGAGACCAAGCATCAAGCGATAGACCATGGTGCACGGTAAGTAGAGACATTACGGCTGCTTTGAAAATTCCTAATTTTAGTTTAAATACTTTCGAAATACTTGATAAAGTTGCATTTTTTTCGGTTTTTCAACAACTGAATATATATTTTATTATATTTCTTTCCCATTTTAGTTTACCAATCATAGGATTCTCAATGAAAAATAAGGGGAAATGATGCTTTAGTGAGACCAAGCATCAAGCGATGGACAATAGTACACGATAAGTAGAAATATTACAGCTGCTTTGAAAATTCCTAATTTTAGTTTAAATACTTTCGAACTACTAGATTAAGTTGCATTTTTTCGGTTTTTCATCAACATAATATATATTTTGTTATATTCCTTTCCCATTTTAGTTTACCAATCATAGGATTCTCAGTGAAAAATAAGGGGAATAGAGGCTTTAGTGACACCAAGCATCAAGCGATGGACCATGGTTCACGATAAGTAGAAACATTACCTCTGCTTTGAAGATTCCTAATTTTAGTTTAAATACTTTCGATATACTGGATTAAGTTGCTTTTTTTCGGTTTTTCAATAAATTAATATAGATTTTATTATATTCCTTTCCCATTTTTGGTTACCAATCATAGGATTCGAAATGAAAAATAAGGGGAAATTAGGCTTTAGTGAGACCAAGCATCAAGCGATGGACCATGGTGCACGGTAAGTAGAGACATTACGGCTGCTTTGAAAATTCCTAATTTTAGTTTAAATACTTTCGATATACTTGATAAAGTTGCATTTTTTCGGTTTTTCAACAACTTAATATAGATTTTATTATATTCCTTTCCCATTTTAGGTTACCAATCATAGGATTCTCAATGAAAAATAAGGGGAATAGAGGCTTTAGTGAGACCAAGCATCAACCGATGGACCATGGTTCACGATAAGTAGAAACATTACCTCTGCTTTGAAAATTCCTAATTTTAGTTGAAATACTTTCGATATACTGGATTAAGTTGCTTTTTTTCGGTTTTAATAAATTAATATAGATTTTATTATAATCCTTTCCCATTTTAGTTTACCAATCATAGGATTCTCAATGAGAAATAAGGGGAAATGAAACTTTAGTGAGACCAAGCATCAAGCGATGGACAATGGTACACGATAAGTAGAAATATTACAGCTGCTTTGAAAATTCCTAATTTTAGTTTAAATACTTTCGAACTACTAGATTAAGTTGCATTTTTTTCGGTTTTTCAACAACATAATATATATTTTGTTATATTCCTTTCCCATTTTAGTTTACCAATCATAGGATTCTCAATGAAAAATAAGGGGAATAGAGGCTTTAGTGAGACCAAGCATCAAGCGATGGACCATGGTTCACGATAAGTAGAAACATTACCTCTGCTTTGAAAATTCCTAATTTTAGTTTAAATACTTTCGATATACTGGATTAAGTTGCTTTTTTCGGTTTTTCAATAAATTAATATAGATTTTATTATATTTCTTTCCCATTTTAGGTTACCAATCATAGGATTCGAAATGAAAAATAAGGGGAAATTAGGCTTTAGTGAGACCAAGCATCAAGCGATGGACCATGGTGCACGGTAAGTAGAGACATTACGGCTGCTTCGAAAATTCCTAATTTTAGTTTAAATACTTTCGATATCCTTGATAAAGTTGCATTTTTTTCGGTTTTTCAACAATTTAATATTTTTTTTATTATATTCCTTTCCAATTTTAGTTTACCAATCATAGGATTCTCAATGAGAAATAAGGGGAAATGAGGCTTTAGTGAGACCAAGCATCAAGCGATGGACCATGGTACACTATAAGTAGAAACATTACAGCTGCTTTGAAAATTCCTAATTTTAGTTTAAATACTTTCGATATACTAGATTAAGTAGCATTTTTACGGTTTTTCAACAACTTAATATATATATTTTTATATTCCTTTCCCATTATAGTTTACCAATCATAGGATTCGAAATGAAAAATAAGTGGAAATGAGGCTTTAGTGAGACCAAGCATCAAGCGATGGACCATGGTGCACGGTAAGTTAAACATTACGGCTGCTTTAAAAATTCCTAATTTAAATTTAAATACTTCCGATATACTAGATTAAGTTACTTTTTTTCGGTTTTTTTACAACTTAAGATAGATTTTATTATATTCCTTTATCATTTTAGTTTACCAATCATAGGATTCTCAATGAAAAATAAGGGGAAATGAGGCTTTAGTGAGACCAAGCATCAAGCGATGGACAATGGTGCACGATAAAAAGAAACGTAACAGCTGCGTTGAAAATTCCTAATTTTAGTTTAAATACTTTCGATATACTAGATTAAGTTGCATTTTTTCGGTTTTTCAACAACTTAATATAGACTTTATTATATTCCTTTCCCATTTTAGTTTACCAATCATAGGATTCTCAATGAGAAATAAGGGGAAATGAAACTTTAATGAGACCAAGCATCAAGCGATGGACAATGGTACACGATAAGTAGAAATATTACAGCTGCTTTGAAAATTCCTAATTTTTGTTTAAATACTTTATAACTACTAGATTAAGTTGCATTTTTTCGGTTTTTCAACAACATAATATATATTTTGTTATATTCCTTTCCCATTTTAGTTTACCAATCATAGGATTCTCAATGAAAAATAAGGGGAAATGAGGCTTTAGTGAGACCAAGCATCAAGCGATGGACCATGGTTCACGATAAGTAGAAACATTAGCTCTGCTTTGAAAATTCCTAATTTGGGTTTAAATACTTTCGATATACTAGATTAAGTTGCTTTTTTTCGGTTTTTCAATAAAATAATATAGATTTTATTATATTCCTTTCCCATTTTAGGTTACCAATCATAGGATTCGAAATGAAAAATAAGGGGAAATTAGGCTTTAGTGAGACCAAGCATCAAGCGATGGACCATGGTGCACGGTAAGTAGAGACATTACGGCTGCTTTGAAAATTCCTAATTTTAGTTTAAATACTTTCGATATACTAGATTAAGTTTCATTTTCTTCGGTTTTTCAAAAACTTAATATAGATTTTATTACATTCCTTTCCCATTTTAGTTTACCAATCATAGGATTCTCAATGAAAAATAAGGGGAAATGAGGCTTTAGTGAGACCAAGCATCAAGCGATGGACCATGGTGCACGATAACTATTAACATTACGGCTGCTTTGAAAATTCCTAATTTTAGTTTAAATACTTTCGATATACTAGATTAAGTTGCATTTTTTTCGGTTTTTCAACAACTTACTATAGATTTTATTATATTCCTTACCCATTTTAGTTTACCAATCATAGGATTCTCAATGAAAATTAAGGGGAAAAGAGGCTTTATTGAAACCAAGCATCAAGCGATGGACCATGGTGCACGATAACTATTAACATTACAGCTTCTTTGAGAATTCCTAATTTTAGTTTAAATACTTTCGATATACTAGATTACGTTGCTTTTTTTCGGTTTTTCAACAACTTAATATAGATTTAATTATATTCCTTTCCCATTTTAGTTTACCAATCATAGGATTCTCAATGAGAAAAAAGGGGAAATGAGGCTTTAGTGAGACCAAGCATCAAGCGATTGACCATGGTCAAGATAAGTAGAAATATTACAGCTGCTTTGAAAATTCCTAATTTTAGTTTAAATACTTTCGATATACTAGATTAAGTTGCTTTTTTTCGGTTTTTTCAATAAATTAATATAGATTTTATTATATTCCTTTCCCATTTTAGGTTACCAATCTTAGGATTCGAAATGAAAAATAAGGGGAAATTAGGCTTTAGTGAGACCAAGCATCAAGCGATGGACCATGGTGCACGGTAAGTAGAGACATTACGGCTGCTTTGAAAATTCCTAATTTTAGTTTAAATACTTTCGATATACTTGATAAAGTTGCATTTTTTTCGGTTTTTCAACAACTTAATATATATTTTATTATATTACCTTCCCATTTTAGTTTACCAATCATAGGATTCTCAATGAAAAATAAGGGGAAATGATGCTTCAGTGAGACCAAGCATCAAGCGATGGACCATGGTGCACGGTAAGTAGAAACATTACGGCTGCTTTGAAAATTCCTAATTTTAGTTTAAATACTTTCGATATACTAGCTGGAGTTGCTTTTTTTCGGTTTTTCAACAACATAATATATATTTTGTTATATTCCTTTCCCATTTTAGTTTACCGATCATAGGATTCTCAATGAAAAATAAGGGGAAATGAGGCTTTAGTGAGACCAAGCATCAAGCGATGGACAATGGTGCACGATAAGTAGAAATATTAGAGCTGCTTTGAAAATTCCTAATTTTAGTTTAAATACTTTCGATACACTAGATTAAGTTGCATTTTTTTCGGTTTTTCAACAATTTAATATTTTTTTATTATATTCCTTTCCAATTTTAGTTTACCAATCATAGGATTCTCAATGAAAAATAAGGGGAAATGAGGCTTTTGTGATACCAAGCATCAAGCGATGGACCATGAGGCACGAGAGGTAGAAACATTACGGCTGCTTTGAAAATTCCTAATTTTAGTTTAAATACTTTCGATATACTAGATTAAGTTCCATTTTTTTCTGTTTTTCAACAACTTAATATAGATTTTTTATTATATTCCTTTCCCATTTTAGTTTACCAATCATAGGATTCTATATGAAAAATAAGGGGAAATGAGGCTTTAGTGAGACCAAGCATCAAGCGATTGACCATGATGCACGGTAAGAGAAACATTACGGCTGCCTTGAAAATTCCTAATTTTAGTTTAAATACTTTCTATATACAAGATTAAGATGCATTTTTTTCTGTTTTCAACCACATAATACAGATTTTATTATATTCCTTTCCAATTTAGTTTACCAATCATAGGATACTCAGTGAAAAATTAGGGGAAATGAGGCTTAAGTGAGACCAAGCATCAAGCGATGGACCATGATGCACGATAAGTAGAAAAATTACAGCTGCTTTGAAAATTCCTAAATTTAGTTTAAATACTTTCGATATACTAGATTAAGATGCAATTTTTTCTGTTTTTCAACAAGTTAATATAGATTTCATTATATTCCTTTCCCATTTTAGTTTACCAATCATAGGATTCTCAATGAAAAATAAGGGGAAATGAGGCTTTAGTGAGACCAAGCATCAAGCGATGGACCATGATGCAAGATAAGTATAAACATTACAGCTGCTTTAAAAATGCCTAATTTTAGTTTAAATACTTTCGATATACTAGATTAAGATGCATTTTTTTCGGTTTTTCAATCACTTTATATGGATTTTATTATATTCCATTCCCATTTTAGTTTACCAATCATAGGATTCTCAATGATAAAAAAGGGGAAATGAGGCTTTAGTGAGACCAAGCATCAAGCGATGGACCATGGTGCACGGTAAGTAGAGACATTACGGATGCTTCGAAAATTCCTAATTTTAGTTTAAATACTTTCGATATACTTTATAAAGTTGCATTTTTTTCGGTTTTTCAACAACTTAATATAGATTTTATTATATTCCTTTCCCATTTTAGTTTACCAATCATAGGATTCGAAATGAAAAATAAGGGGAAATTAGGCTTTAGTGAGACCAAGCATCAAGCGATGGACCATGGTGCACGGTAAGGAGAGACATTACGTCTGCTTTGAAAATTCCTAATTTTAGTTTAAATACTTTCGATATACTAGCTGGAGTTGCTTTTTTTCGGTTTTTCAACAACTTAATATAGATTTTATTATATTCCTTTCCCATTTTAGTTTACCAATCATAGGATTCTCAATGAGAAATAAGGGGAAATGAGGCTTTAGTGATACCAAGCATCAAGCGATGGACCATGGTGCACGATAAGTAGAAACATTACAGCTGCTTTGAAAATTCCTAATTTTAGTTTAAATACTTTCGATATACTAGATTAAGTAGCATTTTTACGGTTTTTCAACAACTTAATATATATATTTTTATATTCCTTTCCCATTATAGTTTACCAATCATAGGATTCGAAATGAGAAATAAGGGGAAATGAAACTTTAGTGAGACCAAGCATCAAGCGATGGACAATGGTACACGATAAGTTAAACATTACGGCTGCTTTGAAAATTCCTAATTTAAATTTAAATACTTTCGATATACTAGATTAAGTTACTTTTTTTCAGTTTTTCTACAACTTAATATAGATTTTATTATATTCCTTTATCATTTTAGTTTACCAATCATAGGATTCTCAATGAAAAATAAGGAGAAATGAGGCTTTAGTGAGACCAAGCATCAAGCGATGGACCATGGTGCACGGTAAGTTAAACATTACGGCTGCTTTGAAAATTCCTAATTTAAATTTAAATACTTTCGATATACTAGATTAAGTAACTTTTTTTCGGTTTTTCTACAACTTAATATAGATTTTATTATATTCCTTTATCATTTTAGTTTACCAATCATAGGATTCTCAATGAAAAATAAGGGGAAATGAGGCTCTAGTGAGACCAAGCATCAAGCGATGGACCATGGTTCACGATAAGTAGAAACATTAGCTCTGCTTTGAAAATTCCTAATTTTAGTTTAAATACTTTCGATATACTAGATTAAGTTGCTTTTTTTCGGTTTTTCAATAAAATAATATAGATTTTATTATATTCCTTTCCCATTTTAGGTTACCAATCATAGAATTCGAAATGAAAAATAAGGGGAAATTAGGCTTTAGTGAGACCAAGCATCAAGCGATGGACCATGGTGCACGGTAAGTAGAGACATTACGGCTGCTTTGAAAATTCCTAATTTTAGTTTAAATACTTTCGATATACTAGATTAAGTTTCATTTTCTTCGGTTTTTCAAAAACTTAATATAGATTTTATTACATTCCTTTCCCATTTTAGTTTACCAATCATAGGATTCTCAATGAAAAATAAGGGGAAATGAGGCTTTAGTGAGACCAAGCATCAAGCGATTGACCATGATGCACGGTAAGAAAAACATTACGGATGCCTTGAAAATTCCTAATTTTAGTTTAAATACTTTCTATATACTAGATTAAGTTGCATTTTTTTCGGTTTTTCAACAACTTACTATAGATTTTATTATATTCCTTACCCATTTTAGTTTACCAATCATAGGATTCTCAATGAAAATTAAGGGGAAAAGAGGCTTTATTGAAACCAAGCATCAAGCGATGGACCATGGTGCACGATAACTATTAACATTACAGCTGCTTTGAGAATTCCTAATTTTAGTTTAAATACTTTCGATATACTAGATTAAGTTTCATTTTCTTCGGTTTTTCAAAAACTTAATATAGATTTTATTACATTCCTTTCCCATTTTAGTTTACCAATCATAGGATTCTCAATGAAAAATAAGGGGAAATGAGGCTTTAGTGAGACCAAGCATCAAGCGATTGACCATGATGCACGGTAAGAAAAACATTACGGATGCCTTGAAAATTCCTAATTTTAGTTTAAATACTTTCGATATACTTGATAAAGTTGCATTTTTTTCGATTTTTGAACAACTTAATATATATTTTATTATATTCCCTTCCCATTTTAGTTTACCAATCATAGGATTCTCAATGAAAAATAAGGGGAAATGATGCTTCAGTGAGACCAAGCATCAAGCGATGGACCATGGTGCACGGTAAGTAGAAACATTACGGCTGCTTTGAAAATTCCTAATTTTAGTTTAAATACTTTCTATATAGTAGCTGGAGTTGCTTTTTTTCGGTTTTTCAACAACATAATATATATTTTGTTATATTCCTTTCCCATTTTAGTTTACCAATCATAGGATTCTCAATGAAAAATAAGGGGAAATGAGGCTTTAGTGAGCCCAAGCATCAAGCGATGGACCATGAGGCACGAGAGGTAGAAACATTACAGCTGCTTTGAAAATTCCTAATTTTAGTTTAAATACTTTCGATATGCTAGATTATGTTTCATTTTTTTCTGTTTTTCAACAACTTAATATAAATTTTATTATATTCCTTTCCCATTTGAGTTTACCAATCATAGGATTCTCAATGAAAAATAAGGGGAAATGAGGCTTTAGTGATACCAAGCATCAAGCGATGGACCATGGTGCACGATAAGTAGAAACATTACAGCTGCTTTGAAAATTCCTAATTTTAGTTTAAATACTTTCGATATACTAGATTAAGTAGCATTTTTACGGTTTTCAACAACTTAATATACATATTTTTATATTCCTTTCCGATTTTAGTTTACCAATCATAGGATTCGAAATGAAAAATAAGTGGAAATGAGGCTTTAGTGTGACCAAGCATCAAGCGATGGACCATGGTGAACGGTAAGTTAAAACATTACGGCTTTTTTGAAAATTCCTAATTTAAATTTAAATACTTTCGATATACTAGATTAAGTTGCTTTTTTTCGGTTTTTCTACAACTTGATATCGATTTTATTATATTCCTTTATCATTTTAGTTTACCAATCATAGGATTCTCAATGAAAAATAAGGGGAAATGAGACTTTAGTGAGACCAAGCATCAAGCGATGGACAATGGTGCACGATAAGAAGAAACGTTACAGCTGCGTTGAAAATTCCTAATTTTAGTTTACATACTTTCGATATACTAGATTAAGTTGCATTTTTTCGGTTTTTCAACAACTTAATATAGATTTTATTATATTCCTTTCCCATATTAGTTTACCAATCACAGGATTCTCAATGAGAAATAAGGGGAAATGAAACTTTAGTGAGACCAAGCATCAAGCGATGGACAATGGTACACGATAAGTAGAAATATTACAGCTGCTTTGAAAATTCCTAATTTTAGTTGAAATACTTTCGAACTACTAGATTAAGTTGCGTTTTTTTCGGTTTTTCAACAACATAATATATATTTTGTTATATTCCTTTCCCATTTAAGTTTACCAATCATAGGATTCTTAATGAAAAATAAGGGGAAATGAGGCTTTAGTGAGACCAAGCATCAAGCGATGGACCATGGTTCACGATAAGTAGTAACATTACCTCTGCTTTGAAAATTCCTAATTTTAGTTTAAATACTTTCGATATACTAGATTAAGTTGCTTTTTTTCGGTTTTTCAATAAATTAATATAGATTTTATTATATTCCTTTCCCATTTTAGGTTACCAATCATAGGATTTGAAATGAAAATAAGGGGAAATGATGCTTTGTGATGCCAAGCATCAAGCGATGGACAATGGTGCACGATAAGTAGAAATATTACAGCTGCTTTGAAAATACCTAATTTTAGTTTAAATACTTTCGATACACTAGATTAAGTTGCATTATTTTCGGTGTTTCAAAAATTTAATATATATTTTAGTATATTCCTTTCCCATTTTGGTTTACCAATCATAGGATTCTCAATGAAAAATAAGGGGAAATGAGGCTTTAGTGAGAGCAAGCATCAAGCGATGGACCATGGTGCACGGTAAGTAGAGATATTACGGCTGCTTTGAGAATTCCTAATTTTAGTTTAAATACTTTCGATATACTAGATTAAGATGCATTTTTTTCGGTTTTTCAACAACTTAATATATATTTTATTATATTCCTTTCCCATTTTAGTTTACCAATCATAGGATCTCAATGAAAAATAAGGGGAAATGATGCTTTGTGATACCAAGCATCAAGCGATGGACCATGGTGCACGATAAGTAGAAACATTACGGATGCTTTGAAAATTCCTAATTTTAGTTTAAATACTTTCGATATACTATATTAAGTTGCTTTTTTTCTGTTTTTCAACAACTTAATATAGATTTTATTATATTCCTTTCCCATTTTAGTTTACCAATCATAGGATTCTCAATGAGAAATAAGGGGAAATGAGGCTTTAGTGAGACCAAGCATCAAGCGATGGACAATGGTGCACGATAAGTAGAAATATTACAGCTTCTTTGAAAATACCTAATTTTAGTTTAAATACTTTCGATATACTAGATTAAGTTATTTTTTTTCGGTTTTTCAACAACTTAATATAGATTGTATTATATTCCTTTACCATTTTAGTTTACTAATCACAGGATTCTCAATGAGAAATAAGGGGAAATGAGGCTTTAGTGATACCAAGCATCAAGCGATGGACAATGGTGCTTGATAAGTAGAAATATTAAAGCTGCTTTGAAAATTACTAATTTTAGTTTAAATACTTTCGATACACTAGATTAAGTTGAATTTTTTTAGGTTTTTCAACAACTTAATATAGATTTTATAGTATTCCTTTCCCATTTTAGTTTACCAATCATTGGATTCTCAATGAAAAATAAATGAAAATGAGGCTTTAGTGAGACCAAGCATCAAGCGACGGACCATGGTGCACGATAAGTAGAAACATTACAGCTGCTTTGAATATTCCTTATTTTAGTTTAAATACTTACGATATACTAGATTAAGTTGCATTTTTTTCTTTTTTTCAACAAGTTAATATATATTTTATTATATGCCTTTCCCCATTTTAGTTTACCAATCATAGGATTCTCAATGAAAAATAAGGGGAAATGAGGCTTTAGTGAGACCAAGCATCAAGCGATGGACCATGATGCAAGATAAGTATAAACATTACAGCTGCTTTAAAAATGCCTAATTTTAGTTTAAATACTTTCGATATACTAGATTAAGATGCATTTTTTTCGGTTTTTCAATCACTTTATATAGATTTTATTATATTCCTTTCCCATTTTAGTTTACCAATCATAGTATTCTCAATGATAAAAAACGGGAAATGAGACTTTAGTGAGACCAAGCATCAAGCGATGGACCATGATGCATCATAAGTAGAAACATTACAGCTGCTTTGAAAATTCCTAATTTTAGTTTAAATACTTTCGATATACTAGATTAAGTTGCATTTATTTCTCTGTTTTTCAACAAGTTAATATATATTTTATTATATGCCTTTCCCATTTTAGTTTACCAATCATAGGATTCTCAATGAAAAATAAGTGGAAATGAGGCATTTGTGAGACCAAGCATCAAGCGATGGACCATTGTGCACGATAAGTAGAAACATTACAGATGTTTTAAAAATTCCTAATTTTAGTATAAATACTTCCGATATACTAGATTAAGTTGCATTTTTTTCGGTTTTTCAACCTCTTAATATAGATTTTATTACATTCCTTTCCCATTTTAGTTTACCAATCATAGGATTCTCAATGAAAAATAAGGGGAAATGAGGCTTTAGTGAGACCAAGCATCAAGCGATTGACCATGATGCACGGTAAGAAAAACA
Organism: Sympetrum striolatum; assembly: GCA_947579665.1. Lineage (NCBI taxonomy): Eukaryota > Metazoa > Arthropoda > Insecta > Odonata > Libellulidae > Sympetrum > Sympetrum striolatum. The sequence goes on from OX388351.1 coordinate 1,896,011, forward strand.
TTACGGATGCCTTGAAAATTCCTAATTTTAGTTTAAATACTTTCTATATACTAGATTAAGTTGCATTTTTTTCGAATTTTCAACAACTTACTATAGATTTTATTATATTCCTTACCCATTTTAGTTTACCAATCATAGGATTCTCAATGAAAATTAAGGGGAAAAGAGGCTTTATTGAAACCAAGCATCAAGCGATTGACCATGGTGCACGATAACTATTAACATTACAGCTGCTTTGAGAATTCCTAATTTTAGTTTAAATACTTTCGATATACTAGATTAAGTTTCATTTTCTTCGGTTTTTCAAAAACTTAATATAGATTTTATTACATTCCTTTCCCATTTTAGTTTACCAATCATAGGATTCTCAATGAAAAATAAGGGGAAATGAGGCTTTAGTGAGACCAAGCATCAAGCGATTGACCATGATGCACGGTAAGAAAAACATTACGGATGCCTTGAAAATTCCTAATTTTAGTTTAAATACTTTCGATATACTTGATAAAGTTGCATTTTTTTCGATTTTTGAACAACTTAATATATATTTTATTATATTCCCTTCCCATTTTAGTTTACCAATCATAGGATTCTCAATGAAAAATAAGGGGAAATGATGCTTCAGTGAGACCAAGCATCAAGCGATGGACCATGGTGCACGGTAAGTAGAAACATTACGGCTGCTTTGAAAATTCCTAATTTTAGTTTAAATACTTTCGATATACTAGCTGGAGTTGCTTTTTTTCGGTTTTTCAACAACATAATATATATTTTGTTATATTCCTTTCCCATTTTAGTTTACCAATCATAGGATTCTCAATGAAAAATAAGGGGAAATGAGGCTTTAGTGAGCCCAAGCATCAAGCGATGGACCATGGTGCACGATAAGTAGAAACATTACAGCTGCTTTGAAAATTCCTAATTTTAGTTTAAATACTTTCGATATACTAGATTAAGTAGCATTTTTACGGTTTTCAACAACTTAATATACATATTTTTATATTCCTTTCCGATTTTAGTTTACCAATCATAGGATTCGAAATGAAAAATAAGTGGAAATGAGGCTTTAGTGTGACCAAGCATCAAGCGATGGACCATGGTGAACGGTAAGTTAAAACATTACGGCTTTTTTGAAAATTCCTAATTTAAATTTAAATACTTTCGATATACTAGATTAAGTTGCTTTTTTTCGGTTTTTCTACAACTTGATATCGATTTTATTATATTCCTTTATCATTTTAGTTTACCAATCATAGGATTCTCAATGAAAAATAAGGGGAAATGAGACTTTAGTGAGACCAAGCATCAAGCGATGGACAATGGTGCACGATAAGAAGAAACGTTACAGCTGCGTTGAAAATTCCTAATTTTAGTTTACATACTTTCGATATACTAGATTAAGTTGCATTTTTTCGGTTTTTCAACAACTTAATATAGATTTTATTATATTCCTTTCCCATATTAGTTTACCAATCACAGGATTCTCAATGAGAAATAAGGGGAAATGAAACTTTAGTGAGACCAAGCATCAAGCGATGGACAATGGTACACGATAAGTAGAAATATTACAGCTGCTTTGAAAATTCCTAATTTTAGTTTAAATACTTTCGAACTACTAGATTAAGTTGCGTTTTTTTCGGTTTTTCAACAACATAATATATATTTTGTTATATTCCTTTCCCATTTTAGTTTACCAATCATAGGATTCTTAATGAAAAATAAGGGGAAATGAGGCTTTAGTGAGACCAAGCATCAAGCGATGGACCATGGTTCACGATAAGTAGTAACATTACCTCTGCTTTGAAAATTCCTAATTTTAGTTTAAATACTTTCGATATACTAGATTAAGTTGCTTTTTTTCGGTTTTTCAATAAATTAATATAGATTTTATTATATTCCTTTCCCATTTTAGGTTACCAATCATAGGATTTGAAATGAAAATAAGGGGAAATGATGCTTTGTGATGCCAAGCATCAAGCGATGGACAATGGTGCACGATAAGTAGAAATATTACAGCTGCTTTGAAAATACCTAATTTTAGTTTAAATACTTTCGATACACTAGATTAAGTTGCATTATTTTCGGTGTTTCAAAAATTTAATATATATTTTAGTATATTCCTTTCCCATTTTGGTTTACCAATCATAGGATTCTCAATGAAAAATAAGGGGAAATGAGGCTTTAGTGAGAGCAAGCATCAAGCGATGGACCATGGTGCACGGTAAGTAGAGACATTACGGCTGCTTTGAGAATTCCTAATTTTAGTTTAAATACTTTCGATATACTAGATTAAGATGCATTTTTTTCGGTTTTTCAACAACTTAATATATATTTTATTATATTCCTTTCCCATTTTAGTTTACCAATCATAGGATCTCAATGAAAAATAAGGGGAAATGATGCTTTGTGATACCAAGCATCAAGCGATGGACCATGGTGCACGATAAGTAGAAACATTACGGATGCTTTGAAAATTCCTAATTTTAGTTTAAATACTTTCGATATACTATATTAAGTTGCTTTTTTTCTGTTTTTCAACAACTTAATATAGATTTTATTATATTCCTTTCCCATTTTAGTTTACCAATCATAGGATTCTCAATGAGAAATAAGGGGAAATGAGGCTTTAGTGAGACCAAGCATCAAGCGATGGACAATGGTGCACGATAAGTAGAAATATTACAGCTTCTTTGAAAATACCTAATTTTAGTTTAAATACTTTCGATATACTAGATTAAGTTATTTTTTTTCGGTTTTTCAACAACTTAATATAGATTGTATTATATTCCTTTACCATTTTAGTTTACTAATCACAGGATTCTCAATGAGAAATAAGGGGAAATGAGGCTTTAGTGATACCAAGCATCAAGCGATGGACAATGGTGCTTGATAAGTAGAAATATTAAAGCTGCTTTGAAAATTACTAATTTTAGTTTAAATACTTTCGATACACTAGATTAAGTTGAATTTTTTTAGGTTTTTCAACAACTTAATATAGATTTTATAGTATTCCTTTCCCATTTTAGTTTACCAATCATTGGATTCTCAATGAAAAATAAATGAAAATGAGGCTTTAGTGAGACCAAGCATCAAGCGACGGACCATGGTGCACGATAAGTAGAAACATTACAGCTGCTTTGAATATTCCTTATTTTAGTTTAAATACTTACGATATACTAGATTAAGTTGCATTTTTTTCTTTTTTTCAACAAGTTAATATATATTTTATTATATGCCTTTCCCCATTTTAGTTTACCAATCATAGGATTCTCAATGAAAAATAAGGGGAAATGAGGCTTTAGTGAGACCAAGCATCAAGCGATGGACCATGATGCAAGATAAGTATAAACATTACAGCTGCTTTAAAAATGCCTAATTTTAGTTTAAATACTTTCGATATACTAGATTAAGATGCATTTTTTTCGGTTTTTCAATCACTTTATATAGATTTTATTATATTCCTTTCCCATTTTAGTTTACCAATCATAGTATTCTCAATGATAAAAAACGGGAAATGAGACTTTAGTGAGACCAAGCATCAAGCGATGGACCATGATGCATCATAAGTAGAAACATTACAGCTGCTTTGAAAATTCCTAATTTTAGTTTAAATACTTTCGATATACTAGATTAAGTTGCATTTATTTCTCTGTTTTTCAACAAGTTAATATATATTTTATTATATGCCTTTCCCATTTTAGTTTACCAATCATAGGATTCTCAATGAAAAATAAGTGGAAATGAGGCATTTGTGAGACCAAGCATCAAGCGATGGACCATTGTGCACGATAAGTAGAAACATTACAGATGTTTTAAAAATTCCTAATTTTAGTATAAATACTTCCGATATACTAGATTAAGTTGCATTTTTTTCGGTTTTTCAACCTCTTAATATAGATTTTATTACATTCCATTCCCATTTTAGTTTACCAATCATAGGATTCTCAATGAAAAATAAGGGGAAATGAGGCTTTAGTGAGACCAAGCATCAAGCGATTGACCATGATGCACGGTAAGAAAAACATTACGGATGCCTTGAAAATTCCTAATTTTAGTTTAAATACTTTCTATATACTAGATTAAGTTGCATTTTTTTCGAATTTTCAACAACTTACTATAGATTTTATTATATTCCTTACCCATTTTAGTTTACCAATCATAGGATTCTCAATGAAAATTAAGGGGAAAAGAGGCTTTATTGAAACCAAGCATCAAGCGATTGACCATGGTGCACGATAACTATTAACATTACAGCTGCTTTGAGAATTCCTAATTTTAGTTTAAATACTTTCGATATACTAGATTAAGTTTCATTTTCTTCGGTTTTTCAAAAACTTAATATAGATTTTATTACATTCCTTTCCCATTTTAGTTTACCAATCATAGGATTCTCAATGAAAAATAAGGGGAAATGAGGCTTTAGTGAGACCAAGCATCAAGCGATTGACCATGATGCACGGTAAGAAAAACATTACGGATGCCTTGAAAATTCCTAATTTTAGTTTAAATACTTTCGATATACTTGATAAAGTTGCATTTTTTTCGATTTTTGAACAACTTAATATATATTTTATTATATTCCCTTCCCATTTTAGTTTACCAATCATAGGATTCTCAATGAAAAATAAGGGGAAATGATGCTTCAGTGAGACCAAGCATCAAGCGATGGACCATGGTGCACGGTAAGTAGAAACATTACGGCTGCTTTGAAAATTCCTAATTTTAGTTTAAATACTTTCGATATACTAGCTGGAGTTGCTTTTTTTCGGTTTTTCAACAACATAATATATATTTTGTTATATTCCTTTCCCATTTTAGTTTACCAATCATAGGATTCTCAAAGAAAAATAAGGGGAAATGAGGCTTTAGTGAGCCCAAGCATCAAGCGATGGACCATGAGGCACGAGAGGTAGAAACATTACAGCTGCTTTGAAAATTCCTAATTTTAGTTTAAATACTTTCGATATGCTAGATTATGTTTCATTTTTTTCTGTTTTTCAACAACTTAATATAAATTTTATTATATTCCTTTCCCATTTGAGTTTACCAATCATAGGATTCTCAATGAAAAATAAGGGGAAATGAGGCTTTAGTGATACCAAGCATCAAGCGATGGACCATGGTGCACGATAAGTAGAAACATTACAGCTGCTTTGAAAATTCCTAATTTTAGTTTAAATACTTTCGATATACTAGATTAAGTAGCATTTTTACGGTTTTCAACAACTTAATATACATATTTTTATATTCCTTTCCGATTTTAGTTTACCAATCATAGGATTCGAAATGAAAAATAAGTGGAAATGAGGCTTTAGTGTGACCAAGCATCAAGCGATGGACCATGGTGAACGGTAAGTTAAAACATTACGGCTTTTTTGAAAATTCCTAATTTAAATTTAAATACTTTCGATATACTAGATTAAGTTGCTTTTTTTCGGTTTTTCTACAACTTGATATCGATTTTATTATATTCCTTTATCATTTTAGTTTACCAATCATAGGATTCTCAATGAAAAATAAGGGGAAATGAGACTTTAGTGAGACCAAGCATCAAGCGATGGACAATGGTGCACGATAAGAAGAAACGTTACAGCTGCGTTGAAAATTCCTAATTTTAGTTTACATACTTTCGATATACTAGATTAAGTTGCATTTTTTCGGTTTTTCAACAACTTAATATAGATTTTATTATATTCCTTTCCCATATTAGTTTACCAATCACAGGATTCTCAATGAGAAATAAGGGGAAATGAAACTTTAGTGAGACCAAGCATCAAGCGATGGACAATGGTACACGATAAGTAGAAATATTACAGCTGCTTTGAAAATTCCTAATTTTAGTTTAAATACTTTCGAACTACTAGATTAAGTTGCGTTTTTTTCGGTTTTTCAACAACATAATATATATTTTGTTATATTCCTTTCCCATTTTAGTTTACCAATCATAGGATTCTTAATGAAAAATAAGGGGAAATGAGGCTTTAGTGAGACCAAGCATCAAGCGATGGACCATGGTTCACGATAAGTAGTAACATTACCTCTGCTTTGAAAATTCCTAATTTTAGTTTAAATACTTTCGATATACTAGATTAAGTTGCTTTTTTTCGGTTTTTCAATAAATTAATATAGATTTTATTATATTCCTTTCCCATTTTAGGTTACCAATCATAGGATTCGAAATGAAAATAAGGGGAAATGATGCTTTGGGATGCCAAGCATCAAGCGATGGACAATGGTGCACGATAAGTAGAAATATTACAGCTGCTTTGAAAATACCTAATTTTAGTTTAAATACTTTCGATACACTAGATTAAGTTGCATTATTTTCGGTGTTTCAAAAATTTAATATATATTTTAGTATATTCCTTTCCCATTTTGGTTTACCAATCATAGGATTCTCAATGAAAAATAAGGGGAAATGAGGCTTTAGTGAGAGCAAGCATCAAGCGATGGACCATGGTGCACGGTAAGTAGAGACATTACGGCTGCTTTGAGAATTCCTAATTTTAGTTTAAATACTTTCGATATACTAGATTAAGATGCATTTTTTTCGGTTTTTCAACAACTTAATATATATTTTATTATATTCCTTTCCCATTTTAGTTTACCAATCATAGGATCTCAATGAAAAATAAGGGGAAATGATGCTTTGTGATACCAAGCATCAAGCGATGGACCATGGTGCACGATAAGTAGAAACATTACGGATGCTTTGAAAATTCCTAATTTTAGTTTAAATACTTTCGATATACTATATTAAGTTGCTTTTTTTCTGTTTTTCAACAACTTAATATAGATTTTATTATATTCCTTTCCCATTTTAGTTTACCAATCATAGGATTCTCAATGAGAAATAAGGGGAAATGAGGCTTTAGTGAGACCAAGCATCAAGCGATGGACAATGGTGCACGATAAGTAGAAATATTACAGCTTCTTTGAAAATACCTAATTTTAGTTTAAATACTTTCGATATACTAGATTAAGTTATTTTTTTTCGGTTTTTCAACAACTTAATATAGATTGTATTATATTCCTTTACCATTTTAGTTTACTAATCACAGGATTCTCAATGAGAAATAAGGGGAAATGAGGCTTTAGTGATACCAAGCATCAAGCGATGGACAATGGTGCTTGATAAGTAGAAATATTAAAGCTGCTTTGAAAATTACTAATTTTAGTTTAAATACTTTCGATACACTAGATTAAGTTGAATTTTTTTAGGTTTTTCAACAACTTAATATAGATTTTATAGTATTCCTTTCCCATTTTAGTTTACCAATCATTGGATTCTCAATGAAAAATAAATGAAAATGAGGCTTTAGTGAGACCAAGCATCAAGCGACGGACCATGGTGCACGATAAGTAGAAACATTACAGCTGCTTTGAATATTCCTTATTTTAGTTTAAATACTTACGATATACTAGATTAAGTTGCATTTTTTTCTTTTTTTCAACAAGTTAATATATATTTTATTATATGCCTTTCCCCATTTTAGTTTACTAATCATAGGATTCTCAATGAAAAATAAGGGGAAATGAGGCTTTAGTGAGACCAAGCATCAAGCGATGGACCATGATGCAAGATAAGTATAAACATTACAGCTGCTTTAAAAATGCCTAATTTTAGTTTAAATACTTTCGATATACTAGATTAAGATGCATTTTTTTCGGTTTTTCAATCACTTTATATAGATTTTATTATATTCCTTTCCCATTTTAGTTTACCAATCATAGTATTCTCAATGATAAAAAACGGGAAATGAGACTTTAGTGAGACCAAGCATCAAGCGATGGACCATGATGCATCATAAGTAGAAACATTACAGCTGCTTTGAAAATTCCTAATTTTAGTTTAAATACTTTCGATATACTAGATTAAGTTGCATTTATTTCTCTGTTTTTCAACAAGTTAATATATATTTTATTATATGCCTTTCCCATTTTAGTTTACCAATCATAGGATTCTCAATGAAAAATAAGTGGAAATGAGGCATTTGTGAGACCAAGCATCAAGCGATGGACCATTTTGCACGATAAGTAGAAACATTACAGATGTTTTAAAAATTCCTAATTTTAGTATAAATACTTCCGATATACTAGATTAAGTTGCATTTTTTTCGGTTTTTCAACCTCTTAATATAGATTTTATTATATTCCTTTCCCATTTTAGTTTACCAATCCTAGGATTCTCAACGAAAAATAAGTGGAAATGAGGCATTTGTGAGACCAAGCATCAAGCGATGGACCATTGTGCACGATAAGTAGAAACATTACAGCTGCTTTGAGAATTCCTAAATTTAGTTTACATACTTCCGATATACTAGATTAAGTTGCATTTTTTTCGGTTTTTCAACCTCTTAATATAGATTTTATTATATTCCTTTCCCATTTTAGTTTACCAATCATAGGATTCTCAATGAAAAATAAGGAGAAATGAGGATTTAGTGAGACCAAGCATCAAGCGATTGACCATGGTGCACGATAAGTAGAAACATTACAGCTGCTTTGAAAATTCCAAATTTTAGTTTAAATACTTTCGATAAACTAGTTTAAGTTGCATTTTTTTCGGTTTTTCAACAACTTAATATATATTTTATTATATTCCTTTCCCATTTTAGTTTACCAATCATAGGATTCTCAATGAAAAATAAGGGGAAATGAGGCATTAGTGAAACCAAGCATCAAGCGATGGACCATGGTTCACGATAAGTAGAAACATTACAGCTGCTTTGAAAATTCTTACTTTTTTTTATTAACTTTCGATATACTAGTATAAGTTGCATTTTTTTCGGTTTTTTAACAACTTAATATAGATTTTATTATATTCCTTTCCCATTTTAGTTTACCAATCATAGGATTCACAATGAAAAATAAGGAGAAATGAGGATTTAGTGAGACCAAGCATCAAGCGATTGACCATGGTGCACGATAAGTAGAAACATTACAGCTGCTTTGAAAATTCCAAATTTTAGTTTAAATATTTTCGATATAGTAGATTAAGCTGCTTTTTTTTCGGTTTTTCAATAACTTAATATAGATTTTATTATATTCCTTTCCCATTTTAGTTTACCAATCATAGGATTCTCAATAAAAATAGGGGGAAAGAGGCTTTAGTGAGACCAAGCATCAAGTGATGGACCATGGTGCATGATAAGTAGAAACATTACAGTTGCTTTGAAAATTCCTAATTTTAGTTTAAATACTTTCGATATACTAGATTAAGATGCATTTTTTTTCGGTTTTTCAACAACTTAATATACATTTTATTATATACCTTTCCCATTTTAGTTTACCAATCATAGGATTCACAATGAAATATAAGGGGAAATGAGGCTTTAGTGAGACCAAGCATCAAGTGATGGACCATGGTGCACGATAAGTAGAAATACTACAGCTGCTTTGAAAATTCCTAATGTTAGTTTAAATACTTTATATATACTAGATTAAGTTGCATTGTTTCGGTTTTTCAACAACTTAATATATATTTTATTATATTCCTTTCCCATTATAGTTTTCCAATCATTGGATTCTCAATGAAAAATAAGTGGGAATGAGGCTTTAGTGAGACCAAGCATCAAGCAACGGACCATGGTGCACGATAAGTAGAAACATTACAGCTGCTTTGAAAATTCCTATTTTTAGTTTAATAACTTTCGATACACTAGTTTAAGTTGCATTTGTTTCGGTTTTTAACCAATTTAATATATATTTTTTATATTCCTTTATCATTTTAGTTTACCAATCATAGGATTCTCAATGAGAAATAAGGGGAAATGAGGCTTTAGTGAGACCAAGCATCATGCGATGGACAATGGTGCACGATAAGTAGAAATATTAAAGCTGCTTTGAAAATTCCTAATTTTAGTTTAAATACATTCGATATACTAGGTTAAGTTGCATTTTTTTCTTTTTTTCAACAATTTAATATATTTTTTATTATATTCCTTTCCCATTTTAGTTTACCAATCATAGGATTCTCAATGAAAAAAAGGGGAAATGAGGCTTTAGTGAGAACAAGTATCAAGCAATGGACCATGGTTCACGATAAGTAGAAACATTACAGCTGCTTTGAAAATTCCTACTTTTTTTTAATAACTTTCGATATACTAGTATAAGTTGCATTTTTTTCGGTTTTTCGACAGCTTAATATAGATTTTATTATATTCCTTTCCCATTTTAGTTTACCAATCATAGGATTCTCAATGAAAAATAAGGAGAAATGAGGATTTAGTGAGACCAAGCATCAAGCGATTGACCATGGTGCACGATAAGTAGAAACATTACAGCTGCTTAGAAAATTCCAAATTTTAGTTTAAATATTTTCGATATAGTAGATTAAGCTGCTTTTTTTCGGTTTTTCAATAACTTAATATAGATTTTATTATATTCCTTTCCCATTTTAGTTTACCAATCATAGGATTCTCAATAAAAATAGGGGGAAAGAGGCTTTAGTGAGACCAAGCATCAAGTGATGGACCATGGTGCATGATAAGTAGAAACATTACAGTTGCTTTGAATATTCCTAATTTTAGTTTAAATACTTTCGATATACTAGATTAAGATGCATTTTTTTCGGTTTTTCAACAAATTAATATATATTTTATTATATACCTTTCCCATTTTAGTTTACCAATCATAGGATTCACAATGAAATATAAGGGGAAATGAGGCTTTAGTGAGACCAAGCATCAACCGATGGACCATGGTGCACGATAAGTAGAAACACTACAGCTGCTTTGAAAATTCCTAATGTTAGTTTAAATACTTTATATATACTAGATTAAGTTGCATTGTTTCGGTTTTTCAACAACTTAATATATATTTTATTATATTCCTTTCCCATTATAGTTTTCCAATCATTGGATTCTCAATGAAAAATAAGTGGGAATGAGGCTTTAGTGAGACCAAGCATCAAGCAACGGACCATGGTGCACGATAAGTAGAAACATTACAGCTGCTTTGAAAATTCCTAATTTTAGTTTAATAACTTTCGATACACTAGTTTAAGTTGCATTTGTTTCGGTTTTTCAACAACTTAATATATATTTTTTATATTCCTTTGCCATTTTAGTTTACCAATCATAGGATTCTCAATGAAAAATAAGGGGAAATGAGGCTTTAGTGATACCAAGCATCAAGCGATGGACAATGGTGCACGATAAGTAGAAATATTACAGCTGCTTTAAAAATTCCTAATTTTAGTTTAAATACTTTCGATATACTAGATTACGTTGCTTTTTTTCGGTTTTTCAATAAAATAATATAGATTTTATTATATTCCTTTCCCATTTTAGTTTACCAATCATAGGATTCTCAATGAGAAATAAGGGGAAATTAGGCTTTAGTGAGACCAAGCATCAAGCGATGGACAATGGTGCACGATAAGTAGAAATATTATAGCTTCTTTGAAAATACCTAATTTTAGTTTAAATACCTTCGATACACTAGATTAAGTTGCATTTTTTTCGGTTTTTCAACAATTTAATATAGAAATTTATTATATTCCTTTATCATTTTAGTTTACCAATCATAGGATTCTCAATGAAAAATAAGTGGAAATGAGGCTTTAGTGAGACCAAGCATCAAGCGATGGACATTGGTGTACGATAAAAAGAAACGTTACAGCTGCGTTGAAATTTCCTAATTTTAGTTTAAATACTTTCGAAATACTAGATTAAGTTATTTTTTTTCGGTTTTTCAACAACTTAATATAGATTGTATTATATTCCTTTACCATTTTAGTTTACTAATCACAGGATTCTCAATGAAAAATAAAGGGGAAATGAGGCTTTAGTGAGACCAAGCATCATGCGATGGACAATGGTGCACGATAAGTAGAAATATTAAAGCTGCTTTGAAAATTCCTAATTTTAGTTTAAATACTATCGATATACTAGGTTAAGTTGCATTTTTTTCGGTTTTTCAACAATTTAATATATTTTTTATTATATTCCTTTCCCATTTTAGTTTTCCAATCATAGGATTCTCAATGAAAAAAAAGGGGAAATGAGGCTTTAGTGAGACCAAGCATCAAGCGATGGACCATGAGGCACGAGAGGTAGAATCATTACGGCTGCTTTGAAAATTCCTAATTTTAGTTTAAATACTTTCGATATACTAGATTAAGTAGCATTTTTACGGTTTTTTAACAACTTAATATATATATTTTTATATTCCTCTCCCATTTTAGTTTACCAATCATAGGATTCGAAATGAAAAATAAGTGGAAATGAGGCTTTAGTGTGACCAAGCATCAAGCGATGGACCATTGTGCACGGTAAGTTAAAACATTACGGCTGCTTTGAAAATTAATAATTTAAATTTAAATACTTTCGAAATACTAGATTAAGTTGCTTTTTTTTGGTTTTTCAACAACTTAATATAGATTTTATTATATTCCTTTATCATTTTAGTTTACCAATCATAGGATTCTCAATGAAAAATAAGGGGAAATGAGGCTTTATTGATACAAAGCATCAAGCGATGGACCATGGTGCACGGAAAGTAGAAACATTACGGCTGCTTTGAAAATTCCTTATTTTAGTTTAAATACTTTCGATATACTAGATTAAGTTCCATATTTTTCGGTTTTTCAACAATATAATACAGATTTATTATATTCCTTTACCATTTTAGTTTACCAATCATAGGATTCTCAATGAAAAATAGGGGGAAATGAGGCTTTAGTGAGACCAAGCATCAAATAATGGACATTGGTGCACGGTAAGTAGAAACATTACAGCTGATTTGAAAATTCCTAATTATAGTTTTAATACTTTCGATATACTAGATTAAGTTGCATTTTAATCGGTTTTTCAACAACATAATAAATATTTTATTATATTCCTTTCCCATTTTTTTTTACCAATCATAGGATTCTCAATGAAAAATAAGGGGAAATAAGGCTTTAGTGAGAGCAAGCATTAAGCGATGGACCATGGTGCACGATAAGTAGAAACACTACAGCTGCTTTAGAAATTCCTAATGTTAGTTTAAATACTTTCGATATACTTGATTAAGTTGCATTGTTTTCGGTTTTTCAACAACTTAATATATATTTTATTATATTCCTTTCCCTATATAGTTTACCAATCATTGGATTCTCAATGAAAAATAAATGAAAATGAGGCTTTAGTGAGACCAAGCATCAAGCGACGGACCATGGTGCACGATAAGTAGAAACATTACAGCTGCTTTGAATATTCCTTATTTTAGTTTAAATACTTTCGATGTACTAGATTAAGTTGCAATTTTTTCTGTTTTTCAACAAGTTAATATAGATTTCATTATATTCCTTTCCCATTTTAGTTTACCAATCATAGGATTCTCAATGAAAAATAAGGGGAAATGAGGCTTTAGTGAGACCAAGCATCAAGCGATGGACCATGATGCAAGATAAGTATAAACATTACAGCTGCTTTAAAAATGCCTAATTTTAGTTTAAATACTTTCGATATACTAGATTAAGATGCATTTTTTTCGGTTTTTCAATCACTTTATATGGATTTTATTATATTCCTTTCCCATTTTAGTTTACCAATCATAGGATTCTCAATGATAAAAAAGGGGAAATGAGGCTTTAGTGAGACCAAGCATCAAGCGATGGACCATGATGCATCATAAGTAGAAACATTACAGCTGCTTTGAAAATTCCTAATTTTAGTTTAAATACTTTCGATGTACTAGATTAAGTTGCAATTTTTTCTGTTTTTCAACAAGTTAATATAGATTTCATTATATTCCTTTCCCATTTTAGTTTACCAATCATAGGATTCTCAATGAAAAATAAGGGGAAATGAGGCTTTAGTGAGACCAAGCATCAAGCGATGGACCATGATGCATCATAAGTAGAAACATTACAGCTGCTTTGAAAATTCCTAATTTTAGTTTAAATACTTTCGATGTACTAGATTAAGTTGCAATTTTTTCTGTTTTTCAACAAGTTAATATAGATTTCATTATATGCCTTTCCCATTTTAGTTTACCAATCATAGGATTCTCAATGAATAACTAGGGGAAATCATGCTTTTGTGAGACCAAGCATCAAGCGATGGACCATTGTGCACGGTAAGTAGAAACATTACAGATGCTTTGAAAATTCCTAATTTTAGTATAAATACTTTCGATATACTAGATTAAGTTGCATTTTTTTCGGTTTTTCAACCTCTTAATATAGATTTTATTATATTCCTTTCCCATTTTAGTTTACCAATCCTAGGATTCTCAATGAAAAATAAGTGGAAATGAGGCATTTGTGAGACCAAGCATCAAGCGATGGACCATTGTGCACGATAAGTAGAAACATTACAGCTGCTTTGAGAATTCCTAAATTTAGTTTAAATACTTTCGATATACTAGATTAAGTTGCATTTTTTTTTGTTTTTCAATCACTTTATATAGATTTTATTATATTCCTTTCCCATTTTAGTTTACCAATCATAGGATTCTCAATGAAAAATAGGAGGAAATGAGGCTTTAGTGAAACCAAGCCTCAAACGATGGACCATGGTGCACGATAAGTAGAAACATTAGAGCTCTTTTGAAAATTCCTAATTTAAGTTTTAATTCTTTCGATATACTAGATTAAGATGCATTTTTCTCGGTTTTTCAACAACTTAATATAGATTTTATTATATTCCTTTCCCATTTTAGTTTACCAATCCTAGGATTCTCAATGAAAAATAAGTGGAAATGAGGCTTTAGTGAGACGAATCATCAAGCGATGGACCATGGTGCACGATAAGTAGAAAAATTACAGCTCGTTTGAAAATTCCTTATTTTAGTATAAATACTTTCGATATACTAGATTAAGTTGCATTTTTTTCGGTTTTTCAACCTCTTATTACAGATTTTATTGTATTTCTTTCCCATTTTTGTTTACCAATCATAGGATTCTCAATGAAAAATAAGGGGAAATGAGGCATTAGTGAGACCAAGCATCAAGCGATGGACCATGGTTCACGATAAATAGAAACATTACAGCTGCTTTGAAAATTCCTACTTTTTTTAATAACTTTCGATATACTAGTATAAGTTGCATTTTTTTCGGTTTTTCAACAACTTAATATATATTTTTTATATTCCTTTCCTATTTTAGTTTACCAATCATAGGATTCTCAATGAAAAATAAGGGGAAATGAGGCTTTAGTGAGACCAAGCGTCAACCGATGGACCATGGTGCAAGATAAGTAGAAACATTACGGCTGCATTGAAAATTCCTAATTTTAGTTTAAATACTTTCGATATACTAGATTAAGTTGCTTTTTTTTCGGTTATTCAACAACTTAATATATATTTTATTAAATTCCTTTCCCATTTTAGTTTACCAATCCTAGGATTCTCAATGAAAAATAAGGGGAAAGAGGCTTTAGTGAGACCAAGCATCAAGTGATGGACCATGGTGCATGATAAGTAGAAACATTACAGTTGCTTTGAAAATTCCTAATTTTAGTTTAAATACTTCGATATAATAGATTAAGATGCATTTTTTTCGGTTTTTCAACAACTTAATATATATTTTATTATATACCTTTCCCATTTTAGTTTACCAATCATAGGATTCACAATGAAATATAAGGGGAAATGAGGCTTTAGTGAGACCAAGCATCAAGTGATGGACCATGGTGCATGATAAGTAGAAACATTACAGTTGCTTTGAAAATTCCTAATTTTAGTTTAAATACTTTCGATATACTAGATTAAGATGCATTTTTTTCGGTTTTTCAACAAGTTAATATAGATTTCATTATATTCCTTTCCCATTTTAGTTTACCAATCATAGGATTCACAATGAAATATAAGGGGAAATGAGGCTTTAGTGAGACCAAGCTTCAAGTGATGGACCATGGTGCATGTAAGTAGAAACATTACAGTTGCTTTGAAAATTCCTAATTTTAGTTTAAATACTTTCGATATGCTAGATTAAGATGCATTTTTTTCGGTTTTTCAACAACTTAATATATATTTTATTATATTCATTTCCCATTATAGTTCTCCAATCATTGGATTCTCAATGAAAAATAAGTGGGAATGAGGCTTTAGTGAGACCAAGCATCAAGCAACGGACCATGGTGCACGATAAGTAGAAACATTACAGCTGCTTTGAAAATTCCTAATTTTAGTTTAATAACTTTCGATACACTAGTTTAAGTTGCATTTGTTTCGGTTTTTCAACAACTTAATATATATTTTTTATATTCCTTTGCCATTTTAGTTTACCAATCATAGGATTTTCAATGAAAAATAAGGGGAAATGAGGCTTTAGTGAGACCAAGCATCAAGCGATGGACCATGGTGCACGATAAGTAGAAATATTACAGCTGCTTTAAAAATTCCTAATTTTAGTTTAAATACTTTCGATATACTTGATAAAGTTGCATTTTTTTCGGTTTTTCAACAACTTAATATATATTTTATTATATGCCTTTCCCATTTTAGTTTACCAATCATAGGATTCTCAATGAAAAATAAGGGGAAATGAGGCTTTAGTGAGACCAAGCATCAACCGATGGACCATGGTGCAAGATAAGTAGTAACATTACAGATGCTTTGATTATTCCTAATTTTAGTTTAAATACTTGCGATATACTAGATTAAGTTGCATTTTTTTTGGTTTTTCAATAACTTAATATAGATTACATTATATTCCTTTCCCATTTTAGTATACCAATCAAAGGATTCCTAATGTAAATAAGGGGAAATGAGGCTTAAGTGAGACCAAGCATCAAGCGATGGACCATGGTGCACGATAAGTAGAAACATTACAGCTGCTGTGAAAATTCCTAATTTTTGGTTTAAATACTTTCGATGTACTAGAATAAGTTGCATTTTTTTCCGGTTTTTCAACAACTTAATATAGATTTTATTATATTCCTTTCCCATTTTAGTTTACCAATCATAGGATTCGAAATGAAAAATAAGGGGAAATGAGGCTTTAGTGAGACCAAGCATCAAGCGATGGACCATGGTGCACGATAAGTAGAAAAATTACAGCTGCTTTGAAAATTCCTGATTTTAGTTTAAATACTTTCGATATACTAGATTATGATGCATTTTTTTCTGTTTTCAACAACTAAATACAGATTTTATTATATTCCTTTCCATTTTAGTTTACCAATCATACGATTCGAAATGAAAAATAAGGGGAAATGAGTCTTTAGGGAAAACAAGATCAAGTCATGGACCATGGTGCACGATAAGTAGAAAAATTACAGCTGCTTTGTAAATTCTTAATTATAGTTTAAATACTTTCGATATACTAGATTAAGATGCATTTTTTCTGTTTTTCAACAACTCAATATAGATTTTATTATATTCCTTTCCCATTTTAGTTTACCAATCATAGGATTTTTTATGAAAAATAAGGGGAAATGAGGCTTTAGTGAGACAAAGCATCTTGCGATGGACCATGATGCACGTGAGTAGAAACATTACAGCTGCTTTGAAAATTCCTAATGTTAGTTTAAATACCTTCGATATACTAGATTAAGTGTCATTTTTTTGGTTTTTCAACAACTTTAAATATATTTTATAATATCCTTTCCCATTTTAGTTTACCAATCATAGGATTCTCAATGAAAAATAAGGGGAAATGAGGCTTTAGTTAGACCAAGCATCAAGCGATGGACCATGGTGCACGATAAGTAGAAACATTACAGCTGCTTTGAAAATTCCTAATTTTAGTTTAAATACTTTCGATATACTAGATTAAGTTGCATTTTTTCCGCTTTTTCAACAACTTAATATAGATTTTATTTTATTCCTTTCCCATTTTAGTTTACCAATCATAGGATTTTTTTTGAAAAATAAGGGGAAATGAGGCTTTGGTGAGACCAAGCATCAAGCGATGGACCATGGTGCACGATAAGTAGAAAAATTACCGCTGCTTTGAAAATTCCTAATTTTAGTTTAAAAACGTTCGATGTACTAGATTAAGATGCATTTTTTTCTGTTTTCAACAACTTAATACAGATTTTATTATCTTCCTTTCTATTTTAGTTTACCAATCATAGGATATTCAGTGAAAAATTAGGGGATATAAGGCTTAAGTGAGACCAAGCATCAAGCGATGGACCATGATGCACGATAAGTAGAAAAATTACAGCTGCTTAGAAAATTCCTAATTTTAGTTTAAATACATTCAATATACTAGATTAAGTTGCATTTTTTTCTGTTTTACAGCAACTTAATATATATTTTATTATATTCCTTTCACATTTTATTTTACCAATCATAGGATTCTCAATGAAAAATAAGGGGAAATGAGGCTTTAGTGAGACCAAGCATCAAGCGATGGACCATGGTTCACGATAAGTAGAAACATTACAGCTGCTTTGAAAATTCCAAATTTTAGTTTAAATACTTTCGATATACTAGATTAATTTGCATTTTTTTTGGATTTTCAACAACTTAATATATATTTTATTATATTCCTTTCCAATTTTAGTTTACCATTGATAGGATTCCCAATAAAAAATAATGGGAAATGAGGCTTTAGCGAAACTATTATCAAGCGATGGACCATGGTGCACGATAAGTAGAAACATTACAGCTGCTTTTAAAATTCCTAATTATAATTTTAATACTTTCGATATACTAGATTAAGTTGCATTTTTTTCCGGTTTTTCAAAACTTAATATAGATTTTATTATATTCCTTTCCCATTTTAGTTTACCAATCATAGGATTCCAAATGTAAATAAGGGGAAATGAGGCTGTAGTGAGACCAAGCATCAAGCGATGGACCATGGTGCACGATAAGTAGAAACATTACGGCTGCTTTGAATATTACTAATTTTAGTTTAAATACTTTCGATATACTAGATTAAGTTGCATTTTTTTTCTTGTTTTTAAACAACTTAAAGTAGATTTTATTTTATTCCTTTCCCATTTTAGTTTACCAATCATAGGATTTTTTATGAAAAATAAGGGGAAATGAGGCTTTGGTGAGACCAAGCATCAAGCGATGGACCATGGTGCACGATAAGTAGAAAAATTACCGCTGCTTAGAAAATTCCTAATTTTAGTTTAAATACATTCAATATACTGGATTAAGTTGCATTTTTTTCTGTTTTTCAGCAAATTAATATATATTTTATTATATTCCTTTCCCATTTTAGTTTACCAATCATAGGATTCTCAATGAAAAAAAGGGGAAATGAGGCTTTAGTGAGAACAAGTATCAAGCAATGGACCATGGTTCACGATAAGTAGAAACATTACAGCTGCTTTGAAAATTCCTACTTTTTTTTAATAACTTTCGATATACTAGTATAAGTTGCATTTTTTTCGGTTTTTCGACAGCTTAATATAGATTTTATTATATTCCTTTCCCATTTTAGTTTACCAATCATAGGATTCTCAATGAAAAATAAGGAGAAATGAGGATTTAGTGAGACCAAGCATCAAGCGATTGACCATGGTGCACGATTAGTAGAAACATTACAGCTGCTTAGAAAATTCCAAATTTTAGTTTAAATATTTTCGATATAGTAGATTAAGCTGCTTTTTTTCGGTTTTTCAATAACTTAATATAGATTTTATTATATTCCTTTCCCATTTTAGTTTACCAATCATAGGATTCTCAATAAAAATAGGGGGAAAGAGGCTTTAGTGAGACCAAGCATCAAGTGATTGACCATGGTGCATGATAAGTAGAAACATTACAGTTGCTTTGAATATTCCTAATTTTAGTTTAAATACTTTCGATATACTAGATTATGATGCATTTTTTTCGGTTTTTCAACAAATTAATATATATTTTATTATATACCTTTCCCATTTTAGTTTACCAATCATAGGATTCACAATGAAATATAAGGGGAAATGAGGCTTTAGTGAGACCAAGCATCAACCGATGGACCATGGTGCACGATAAGTAGAAACACTACAGCTGCTTTGAAAATTCCTAATGTTAGTTTAAATACTTTATATATACTAGATTAAGTTGCATTGTTTCGGTTTTTCAACAACTTAATATATATTTTATTATATTCCTTTCCCATTATAGTTTTCCAATCATTGGATTCTCAATGAAAAATAAGTGGGAATGAGGCTTTAGTGAGACCAAGCATCAAGCAACGGACCATGGTGCACGATAAGTAGAAACATTACAGCTGCTTTGAAAATTCCTAATTTTAGTTTAATAACTTTCGATACACTAGTTTAAGTTGCATTTGTTTCGGTTTTTCAACAACTTAATATATATTTTTTATATTCCTTTGCCATTTTAGTTTACCAATCATAGGATTCTCAATGAAAAATAAGGGGAAATGAGGCTTTAGTGATACCAAGCATCAAGCGATGGACAATGGTGCACGATAAGTAGAAATATTACAGCTGCTTTAAAAATTCCTAATTTTAGTTTAAATACTTTCGATATACTAGCTGAAGTTGCTTTTTTTCGGTTTTTCAACAACCTAATATAGATTTTATTATATTCCTTTCCCATTTTAGTTTACCAATCATAGGATTCTCAATGAGAAATAAGGGGAAATTAGGCTTTAGTGAGACCAAGCATCAAGCGATGGACAATGGTGCACGATAAGTAGAAATATTATAGCTTCTTTGAAAATACCTAATTTTAGTTTAAATACCTTCGATACACTAGATTAAGTTGCATTTTTTTCGGTTTTTCAACAATTTAATATAGAAATTTATTATATTCCTTGATCATTTTAGTTTACCAATCATAGGATTCTCAATGAAAAATAAGGGGAAATGAGGCTTTAGTGAGACCAAGCATCAAGCGATGGACATTGGTGTACGATAAAAAGAAACGTTACAGCTGCGTTGAAATTTCCTAATTTTAGTTTAAATACTTTCGAAATACTAGATTAAGTTATTTTTTTTTCGGTTTTTCAACAACTTAATATAGATTGTATTATATTCCTTTACCATTTTAGTTTACTAATCACAGGATTCTCAATGAAAAATAAAGGGGAAATGAGGCTTTAGTGAGACCAAGCATCATGCGATGGACAATGGTGCACGATAAGTAGAAATATTAAAGCTGCTTTGAAAATTCCTAATTTTAGTTTAAATACTATCGATATACTAGGTTAAGTTGCATTTTTTTCGGTTTTTCAACAATTTAATATATTTTTTATTATATTCCTTTCCCATTTTAGTTTTCCAATCATAGGATTCTCAATGAAAAAAAAGGGGAAATGAGGCTTTAGTGAGACCAAGCATCAAGCGATGGACCATGAGGCACGAGAGGTAGAATCATTACGGCTGCTTTGAAAATTCCTAATTTTAGTTTAAATACTTTCGATATACTAGATTAAGTAGCATTTTTACGGTTTTTTAACAACTTAATATATATATTTTTATATTCCTCTCCCATTTTAGTTTACCAATCATAGGATTCGAAATGAAAAATAAGTGGAAATGAGGCTTTAGTGTGACCAAGCATCAAGCGATGGACCATTGTGCACGGTAAGTTAAAACATTACGGCTGCTTTGAAAATTAATAATTTAAATTTAAATACTTTCGAAATACTAGATTAAGTTGCTTTTTTTTGGTTTTTCAACAACTTAATATAGATTTTATTATATTCCTTTATCATTTTAGTTTACCAATCATAGGATTCTCAATGAAAAATAAGGGGAAATGAGGCTTTATTGATACAAAGCATCAAGCGATGGACCATGGTGCACGGAAAGTAGAAACATTACGGCTGCTTTGAAAATTCCTTATTTTAGTTTAAATACTTTCGATATACTAGATTAAGTTCCATATTTTTCGGTTTTTCAACAATATAATACAGATTTATTATATTCCTTTACCATTTTAGTTTACCAATCATAGGATTCTCAATGAAAAATAGGGGGAAATGAGGCTTTAGTGAGACCAAGCATCAAATAATGGACATTGGTGCACGGTAAGTAGAAACATTACAGCTGATTTGAAAATTCCTAATTATAGTTTTAATACTTTCGATATACTAGATTAAGTTGCATTTTAATCGGTTTTTCAACAACATAATAAATATTTTATTATATTCCTTTCCCATTTTTTTTTACCAATCATAGGATTCTCAATGAAAAATAAGGGGAAATAAGGCTTTAGTGAGAGCAAGCATTAAGCGATGGACCATGGTGCACGATAAGTAGAAACACTACAGCTGCTTTAGAAATTCCTAATGTTAGTTTAAATACTTTCGATATACTTGATTAAGTTGCATTGTTTTCGGTTTTTCAACAACTTAATATATATTTTATTATATTCCTTTCCCTATATAGTTTACCAATCATTGGATTCTCAATGAAAAATAAATGAAAATGAGGCTTTAGTGAGACCAAGCATCAAGCGACGGACCATGGTGCACGATAAGTAGAAACATTACAGCTGCTTTGAATATTCCTTATTTTAGTTTAAATACTTTCGATGTACTAGATTAAGTTGCAATTTTTTCTGTTTTTCAACAAGTTAATATAGATTTCATTATATTCCTTTCCCATTTTAGTTTACCAATCATAGGATTCTCAATGAAAAATAAGGGGAAATGAGGCTTTAGTGAGACCAAGCATCAAGCGATGGACCATGATGCAAGATAAGTATAAACATTACAGCTGCTTTAAAAATGCCTAATTTTAGTTTAAATACTTTCGATATACTAGATTAAGATGCATTTTTTTCGGTTTTTCAATCACTTTATATGGATTTTATTATATTCCTTTCCCATTTTAGTTTACCAATCATAGGATTCTCAATGATAAAAAAGGGGAAATGAGGCTTTAGTGAGACCAAGCATCAAGCGATGGACCATGATGCATCATAAGTAGAAACATTACAGCTGCTTTGAAAATTCCTAATTTTAGTTTAAATACTTTCGATGTACTAGATTAAGTTGCAATTTTTTCTGTTTTTCAACAAGTTAATATAGATTTCATTATATTCCTTTCCCATTTTAGTTTACCAATCATAGGATTCTCAATGAAAAATAAGGGGAAATGAGGCTTTAGTGAGACCAAGCATCAAGCGATGGACCATGATGCATCATAAGTAGAAACATTACAGCTGCTTTGAAAATTCCTAATTTTAGTTTAAATACTTTCGATGTACTAGATTAAGTTGCAATTTTTTCTGTTTTTCAACAAGTTAATATAGATTTCATTATATGCCTTTCCCATTTTAGTTTACCAATCATAGGATTCTCAATGAATAACTAGGGGAAATCATGCTTTTGTGAGACCAAGCATCAAGCGATGGACCATTGTGCACGGTAAGTAGAAACATTACAGATGCTTTGAAAATTCCTAATTTTAGTATAAATACTTTCGATATACTAGATTAAGTTGCATTTTTTTCGGTTTTTCAACCTCTTAATATAGATTTTATTATATTCCTTTCCCATTTTAGTTTACCAATCCTAGGATTCTCAATGAAAAATAAGTGGAAATGAGGCATTTGTGAGACCAAGCATCAAGCGATGGACCATTGTGCACGATAAGTAGAAACATTACAGCTGCTTTGAGAATTCCTAAATTTAGTTTAAATACTTTCGATATACTAGATTAAGTTGCATTTTTTTTTGTTTTTCAATCACTTTATATAGATTTTATTATATTCCTTTCCCATTTTAGTTTACCAATCATAGGATTCTCAATGAAAAATAGGAGGAAATGAGGCTTTAGTGAAACCAAGCCTCAAACGATGGACCATGGTGCACGATAAGTAGAAACATTAGAGCTCTTTTGAAAATTCCTAATTTAAGTTTTAATTCTTTCGATATACTAGATTAAGATGCATTTTTCTCGGTTTTTCAACAACTTAATATAGATTTTATTATATTCCTTTCCCATTTTAGTTTACCAATCCTAGGATTCTCAATGAAAAATAAGTGGAAATGAGGCTTTAGTGAGACGAATCATCAAGCGATGGACCATGGTGCACGATAAGTAGAAAAATTACAGCTCGTTTGAAAATTCCTTATTTTAGTATAAATACTTTCGATATACTAGATTAAGTTGCATTTTTTTCGGTTTTTCAACCTCTTATTACAGATTTTATTGTATTTCTTTCCCATTTTAGTTTACCAATCATAGGATTCTCAATGAAAAATAAGGGGAAATGAGGCATTAGTGAGACCAAGCATCAAGCGATGGACCATGGTTCACGATAAATAGAAACATTACAGCTGCTTTGAAAATTCCTACTTTTTTTAATAACTTTCGATATACTAGTATAAGTTGCATTTTTTTCGGTTTTTCAACAACTTAATATATATTTTTTATATTCCTTTCCTATTTTAGTTTACCAATCATAGGATTCTCAATGAAAAATAAGGGGAAATGAGGCTTTAGTGAGACCAAGCGTCAACCGATGGACCATGGTGCAAGATAAGTAGAAACATTACGGCTGCATTGAAAATTCCTAATTTTAGTTTAAATACTTTCGATATACTAGATTAAGTTGCTTTTTTTTCGGTTATTCAACAACTTAATATATATTTTATTAAATTCCTTTCCCATTTTAGTTTACCAATCCTAGGATTCTCAATGAAAAATAAGGGGAAAGAGGCTTTAGTGAGACCAAGCATCAAGTGATGGACCATGGTGCATGATAAGTAGAAACATTACAGTTGCTTTGAAAATTCCTAATTTTAGTTTAAATACTTCGATATAATAGATTAAGATGCATTTTTTTCGGTTTTTCAACAACTTAATATATATTTTATTATATACCTTTCCCATTTTAGTTTACCAATCATAGGATTCACAATGAAATATAAGGGGAAATGAGGCTTTAGTGAGACCAAGCATCAAGTGATGGACCATGGTGCATGATAAGTAGAAACATTACAGTTGCTTTGAAAATTCCTAATTTTAGTTTAAATACTTTCGATATACTAGATTAAGATGCATTTTTTTCGGTTTTTCAACAAGTTAATATAGATTTCATTATATTCCTTTCCCATTTTAGTTTACCAATCATAGGATTCACAATGAAATATAAGGGGAAATGAGGCTTTAGTGAGACCAAGCATCAAGTGATGGACCATGGTGCATGTAAGTAGAAACATTACAGTTGCTTTGAAAATTCCTAATTTTAGTTTAAATACTTTCGATATGCTAGATTAAGATGCATTTTTTTCGGTTTTTCAACAACTTAATATATATTTTATTATATTCATTTCCCATTATAGTTCTCCAATCATTGGATTCTCAATGAAAAATAAGTGGGAATGAGGCTTTAGTGAGACCAAGCATCAAGCAACGGACCATGGTGCACGATAAGTAGAAACATTACAGCTGCTTTGAAAATTCCTAATTTTAGTTTAATAACTTTCGATACACTAGTTTAAGTTGCATTTGTTTCGGTTTTTCAACAACTTAATATATATTTTTTATATTCCTTTGCCATTTTAGTTTACCAATCATAGGATTTTCAATGAAAAATAAGGGGAAATGAGGCTTTAGTGAGACCAAGCATCAAGCGATGGACCATGGTGCACGATAAGTAGAAATATTACAGCTGCTTTAAAAATTCCTAATTTTAGTTTAAATACTTTCGATATACTTGATAAAGTTGCATTTTTTTCGGTTTTTCAACAACTTAATATATATTTTATTATATGCCTTTCCCATTTTAGTTTACCAATCATAGGATTCTCAATGAAAAATAAGGGGAAATGAGGCTTTAGTGAGACCAAGCATCAACCGATGGACCATGGTGCAAGATAAGTAGTAACATTACAGATGCTTTGATTATTCCTAATTTTAGTTTAAATATTTGCGATATACTAGATTAAGTTGCATTTTTTTTGGTTTTTCAATAACTTAATATAGATTACATTATATTCCTTTCCCATTTTAGTATACCAATCAAAGGATTCCTAATGTAAATAAGGGGAAATGAGGCTTAAGTGAGACCAAGCATCAAGCGATGGACCATGGTGCACGATAAGTAGAAACATTACAGCTGCTGTGAAAATTCCTAATTTTTGGTTTAAATACTTTCGATGTACTAGAATAAGTTGCATTTTTTTCCGGTTTTTCAACAACTTAATATAGATTTTATTATATTCCTTTCCCATTTTAGTTTACCAATCATAGGATTCGAAATGAAAAATAAGGGGAAATGAGGCTTTAGTGAGACCAAGCATCAAGCGATGGACCATGGTGCACGATAAGTAGAAAAATTACAGCTGCTTTGAAAATTCCTGATTTTAGTTTAAATACTTTCGATATACTAGATTATGATGCATTTTTTTCTGTTTTCAACAACTAAATACAGATTTTATTATATTCCTTTCCATTTTAGTTTACCAATCATACGATTCGAAATGAAAAATAAGGGGAAATGAGTCTTTAGGGAAAACAAGATCAAGTCATGGACCATGGTGCACGATAAGTAGAAAAATTACAGCTGCTTTGTAAATTCTTAATTATAGTTTAAATACTTTCGATATACTAGATTAAGATGCATTTTTTCTGTTTTTCAACAACTCAATATAGATTTTATTATATTCCTTTCCCATTTTAGTTTACCAATCATAGGATTTTTTATGAAAAATAAGGGGAAATGAGGCTTTAGTGAGACAAAGCATCTTGCGATGGACCATGATGCACGTGAGTAGAAACATTACAGCTGCTTTGAAAATTCCTAATGTTAGTTTAAATACCTTCGATATACTAGATTAAGTGTCATTTTTTTGGTTTTTCAACAACTTTAAATATATTTTATAATATCCTTTCCCATTTTAGTTTACCAATCATAGGATTCTCAATGAAAAATAAGGGGAAATGAGGCTTTAGTTAGACCAAGCATCAAGCGATGGACCATGGTGCACGATAAGTAGAAACATTACAGCTGCTTTGAAAATTCCTAATTTTAGTTTAAATACTTTCGATATACTAGATTAAGTTGCATTTTTTCCGCTTTTTCAACAACTTAATATAGATTTTATTTTATTCCTTTCCCATTTTAGTTTACCAATCATAGGATTTTTTTTGAAAAATAAGGGGAAATGAGGCTTTGGTGAGACCAAGCATCAAGCGATGGACCATGGTGCACGATAAGTAGAAAAATTACCGCTGCTTTGAAAATTCCTAATTTTAGTTTAAAAACGTTCGATGTACTAGATTAAGATGCATTTTTTTCTGTTTTCAACAACTTAATACAGATTTTATTATCTTCCTTTCTATTTTAGTTTACCAATCATAGGATATTCAGTGAAAAATTAGGGGATATAAGGCTTAAGTGAGACCAAGCATCAAGCGATGGACCATGATGCACGATAAGTAGAAAAATTACAGCTGCTTAGAAAATTCCTAATTTTAGTTTAAATACATTCAATATACTAGATTAAGTTGCATTTTTTTCTGTTTTACAGCAACTTAATATATATTTTATTATATTCCTTTCACATTTTATTTTACCAATCATAGGATTCTCAATGAAAAATAAGGGGAAATGAGGCTTTAGTGAGACCAAGCATCAAGCGATGGACCATGGTTCACGATAAGTAGAAACATTACAGCTGCTTTGAAAATTCCAAATTTTAGTTTAAATACTTTCGATATACTAGATTAATTTGCATTTTTTTTGGATTTTCAACAACTTAATATATATTTTATTATATTCCTTTCCAATTTTAGTTTACCAATGATAGGATTCCCAATAAAAAATAATGGGAAATGAGGCTTTAGCGAAACTATTATCAAGCGATGGACCATGGTGCACGATAAGTAGAAACATTACAGCTGCTTTTAAAATTCCTAATTATAATTTTAATACTTTCGATATACTAGATTAAGTTGCATTTTTTTCCGGTTTTTCAAAACTTAATATAGATTTTATTATATTCCTTTCCCATTTTAGTTTACCAATCATAGGATTCCAAATGTAAATAAGGGGAAATGAGGCTGTAGTGAGACCAAGCATCAAGCGATGGACCATGGTGCACGATAAGTAGAAACATTACGGCTGCTTTGAATATTACTAATTTTAGTTTAAATACTTTCGATATACTAGATTAAGTTGCATTTTTTTTCTTGTTTTTAAACAACTAAATATAGATTTTATTTTATTCCTTTCCCATTTTAGTTTACCAATCATAGGATTTTTTATGAAAAATAAGGGGAAATGAGGCTTTGGTGAGACCAAGCATCAAGCGATGGACCATGGTGCACGATAAGTAGAAAAATTACCGCTGCTTTGAAAATTCCTAATTTTAGTTTAAATACGTTCGATATACTAGATTAAGATGCATTTTTTTCTGTTTTCAACAACTTAATACAGATTTTATTATCATCCTTTCTATTTAAGTTTACCAATCATAGGATACTCAGTGAAAAATTAGGGGATTTAAGGCTTAACTGAGACCAAGCATCAAGCGATGGACCATGATGCACGATAAGTAGAAAAATTACAGCTGCTTAGAAAATTCCTAATTTTAGTTTAAATACATTCAATATACTGGATTAAGTTGCATTTTTTTCTGTTTTTCAGCAAATTAATATATATTTTATTATATTCCTTTCACATTTTATTTTACCAATCATAGGATTCTCAATGAAAAATAAGGGGAAATGAGGCTTTAGTGAGACCAAGCATCAAGCGATGGACCATGGTGCACGGTAAGTAGAGACATTACGGCTGCTTTGAAAATTCCTAATTTTAGTTTAAATACTTTCGATATACTTGATAAAGTTGCATTTTTTTCGGTTTTTCAACAACTTAATATATATTTTATTATATTCCTTTCCCATTTTAGTTTACCAATCATAGGATTCTCAATTAAAAATAAGGGAAAATGATGCTTTGTGATACCAAGCATCAAGCGATGGACCATGGTGCACGATAAGTAAAAACATTACGGATGCTTTGAAAATTCCTAATTTTAGTTTAAATACTTTCGATATACTAGATTAAGTTGCTTTTTTTCGGTTTTTCAACAACTTAATATAGATTTTATAGTATTCCTTTCCCATTTTAGTTTACCAATCATAGGATTCTCAATGAAAAATAAGGGGAAATGATGCTTTAGTGAGACCAAGCATCAAGCGATGGACCATGGTACACGGTAAGTAGAAAATTTACGGCTGCTTTGAAAATTCCTAATTTTAGTTTAAATACTTTCGATATACTAGCTGAAGTTGCTTTTTTTCGGTTTTTCAACAACTTAATATTGATTTTATTATATTCCTTTCCCATTTTAGTTTACCAATCATAGGATTCTCAATGAGAAATAAGGGGAAATGAGGCTTTAGTAAGACCAAGCATCAACCGATGGACAATGGTGCACGATAAGTAGAAATATTAAAGCTGCTTTGAAAATTCCTAATTTTAGTTTAAATACTTTCGATATACTAGGTTAAGTTGCATTTTTTTCGGTTTTTCAACAATTTAATATATTTTTTATTATATTCCTTTCCCATTTTAGTTTACCAATCATAGGATTCTCAATGAAAAATAAGTGGAAATGAGGCATTTGTGAGACCAAGCATCAAGCGATGGACCATTGTGCACGATAAGTAGAAACATTACAGCTGCTTTGAGAATTCCTAAATTTAGTTTAAATACTTTCGATATACTAGATTAAGTTGCATTTTTTTTTGTTTTTCAATCACTTTATATAGATTTTATTATATTCCTTTCCCATTTTAGTTTACCAATCATAGGATTCTCAATGAAAAATAGGAGGAAATGAGGCTTTAGTGAAACCAAGCCTCAAACGATGGACCATGGTGCACGGTAAGTAGAGACATTACGGCTGCTTTGAAAATTCCTAATTTTAGTTTAAATACTTTCGATATACTAGATTAAGTTGCTTTTTTTTCGGTTATTCAACAACTTAATATATATTTTATTAAATTCCTTTCCCATTTTAGTTTACCAATCCTAGGATTCTCAATGAAAAATAAGGGGAAAGAGGCTTTAGTGAGACCAAGCATCAAGTGATGGACCATGGTGCATGATAAGTAGAAACATTACAGTTGCTTTGAAAATTCCTAATTTTAGTTTAAATACTTCGATATAATAGATTAAGATGCATTTTTTTCGGTTTTTCAACAACTTAATATATATTTTATTATATACCTTTCCCATTTTAGTTTACCAATCATAGGATTCACAATGAAATATAAGGGGAAATGAGGCTTTAGTGAGACCAAGCATCAAGTGATGGACCATGGTGCATGATAAGTAGAAACATTACAGTTGCTTTGAAAATTCCTAATTTTAGTTTAAATACTTTCGATATACTAGATTAAGATGCATTTTTTTCGGTTTTTCAACAAGTTAATATAGATTTCATTATATTCCTTTCCCATTTTAGTTTACCAATCATAGGATTCACAATGAAATATAAGGGGAAATGAGGCTTTAGTGAGACCAAGCATCAAGTGATGGACCATGGTGCATGTAAGTAGAAACATTACAGTTGCTTTGAAAATTCCTAATTTTAGTTTAAATACTTTCGATATGCTAGATTAAGATGCATTTTTTTCGGTTTTTCAACAACTTAATATATATTTTATTATATTCATTTCCCATTATAGTTCTCCAATCATTGGATTCTCAATGAAAAATAAGTGGGAATGAGGCTTTAGTGAGACCAAGCATCAAGCAACGGACCATGGTGCACGATAAGTAGAAACATTACAGCTGCTTTGAAAATTCCTAATTTTAGTTTAATAACTTTCGATACACTAGTTTAAGTTGCATTTGTTTCGGTTTTTCAACAACTTAATATATATTTTTTATATTCCTTTGCCATTTTAGTTTACCAATCATAGGATTTTCAATGAAAAATAAGGGGAAATGAGGCTTTAGTGAGACCAAGCATCAAGCGATGGACCATGGTGCACGATAAGTAGAAATATTACAGCTGCTTTAAAAATTCCTAATTTTAGTTTAAATACTTTCGATATACTTGATAAAGTTGCATTTTTTTCGGTTTTTCAACAACTTAATATATATTTTATTATATGCCTTTCCCATTTTAGTTTACCAATCATAGGATTCTCAATGAAAAATAAGGGGAAATGAGGCTTTAGTGAGACCAAGCATCAACCGATGGACCATGGTGCAAGATAAGTAGTAACATTACAGATGCTTTGATTATTCCTAATTTTAGTTTAAATATTTGCGATATACTAGATTAAGTTGCATTTTTTTTGGTTTTTCAATAACTTAATATAGATTACATTATATTCCTTTCCCATTTTAGTATACCAATCAAAGGATTCCTAATGTAAATAAGGGGAAATGAGGCTTAAGTGAGACCAAGCATCAAGCGATGGACCATGGTGCACGATAAGTAGAAACATTACAGCTGCTGTGAAAATTCCTAATTTTTGGTTTAAATACTTTCGATGTACTAGAATAAGTTGCATTTTTTTCCGGTTTTTCAACAACTTAATATAGATTTTATTATATTCCTTTCCCATTTTAGTTTACCAATCATAGGATTCGAAATGAAAAATAAGGGGAAATGAGGCTTTAGTGAGACCAAGCATCAAGCGATGGACCATGGTGCACGATAAGTAGAAAAATTACAGCTGCTTTGAAAATTCCTGATTTTAGTTTAAATACTTTCGATATACTAGATTATGATGCATTTTTTTCTGTTTTCAACAACTAAATACAGATTTTATTATATTCCTTTCCATTTTAGTTTACCAATCATACGATTCGAAATGAAAAATAAGGGGAAATGAGTCTTTAGGGAAAACAAGATCAAGTCATGGACCATGGTGCACGATAAGTAGAAAAATTACAGCTGCTTTGTAAATTCTTAATTATAGTTTAAATACTTTCGATATACTAGATTAAGATGCATTTTTTCTGTTTTTCAACAACTCAATATAGATTTTATTATATTCCTTTCCCATTTTAGTTTACCAATCATAGGATTTTTTATGAAAAATAAGGGGAAATGAGGCTTTAGTGAGACAAAGCATCTTGCGATGGACCATGATGCACGTGAGTAGAAACATTACAGCTGCTTTGAAAATTCCTAATGTTAGTTTAAATACCTTCGATATACTAGATTAAGTGTCATTTTTTTGGTTTTTCAACAACTTTAAATATATTTTATAATATCCTTTCCCATTTTAGTTTACCAATCATAGGATTCTCAATGAAAAATAAGGGGAAATGAGGCTTTAGTTAGACCAAGCATCAAGCGATGGACCATGGTGCACGATAAGTAGAAACATTACAGCTGCTTTGAAAATTCCTAATTTTAGTTTAAATACTTTCGATATACTAGATTAAGTTGCATTTTTTCCGCTTTTTCAACAACTTAATATAGATTTTATTTTATTCCTTTCCCATTTTAGTTTACCAATCATAGGATTTTTTTTGAAAAATAAGGGGAAATGAGGCTTTGGTGAGACCAAGCATCAAGCGATGGACCATGGTGCACGATAAGTAGAAAAATTACCGCTGCTTTGAAAATTCCTAATTTTAGTTTAAAAACGTTTGATGTACTAGATTAAGATGCATTTTTTTCTGTTTTCAACAACTTAATACAGATTTTATTATCTTCCTTTCTATTTTAGTTTACCAATCATAGGATATTCAGTGAAAAATTAGGGGATATAAGGCTTAAGTGAGACCAAGCATCAAGCGATGGACCATGATGCACGATAAGTAGAAAAATTACAGCTGCTTAGAAAATTCCTAATTTTAGTTTAAATACATTCAATATACTAGATTAAGTTGCATTTTTTTCTGTTTTACAGCAACTTAATATATATTTTATTATATTCCTTTCACATTTTATTTTACCAATCATAGGATTCTCAATGAAAAATAAGGGGAAATGAGGCTTTAGTGAGACCAAGCATCAAGCGATGGACCATGGTTCACGATAAGTAGAAACATTACAGCTGCTTTGAAAATTCCAAATTTTAGTTTAAATACTTTCGATATACTAGATTAATTTGCATTTTTTTTGGATTTTCAACAACTTAATATATATTTTATTATATTCCTTTCCAATTTTAGTTTACCAATGATAGGATTCCCAATAAAAAATAATGGGAAATGAGGCTTTAGCGAAACTATTATCAAGCGATGGACCATGGTGCACGATAAGTAGAAACATTACAGCTGCTTTTAAAATTCCTAATTATAATTTTAATACTTTCGATATACTAGATTAAGTTGCATTTTTTTCCGGTTTTTCAAAACTTAATATAGATTTTATTATATTCCTTTCCCATTTTAGTTTACCAATCATAGGATTCCAAATGTAAATAAGGGGAAATGAGGCTGTAGTGAGACCAAGCATCAAGCGATGGACCATGGTGCACGATAAGTAGAAACATTACGGCTGCTTTGAATATTACTAATTTTAGTTTAAATACTTTCGATATACTAGATTAAGTTGCATTTTTTTTCTTGTTTTTAAACAACTTAATATAGATTTTATTTTATTCCTTTCCCATTTTAGTTTACCAATCATAGGATTTTTTATGAAAAATAAGGGGAAATGAGGCTTTGGTGAGACCAAGCATCAAGCGATGGACCATGGTGCACGATAAGTAGAAAAATTACCGCTGCTTTGAAAATTCCTAATTTTAGTTTAAATACGTTCGATATACTAGATTAAGATGCATTTTTTTCTGTTTTCAACAACTTAATACAGATTTTATTATCATCCTTTCTATTTAAGTTTACCAATCATAGGATACTCAGTGAAAAATTAGGGGATTTAAGGCTTAACTGAGACCAAGCATCAAGCGATGGACCATGATGCACGATAAGTAGAAAAATTACAGCTGCTTAGAAAATTCCTAATTTTAGTTTAAATACATTCAATATACTGGATTAAGTTGCATTTTTTTCTGTTTTTCAGCAAATTAATATATATTTTATTATATTCCTTTCACATTTTATTTTACCAATCATAGGATTCTCAATGAAAAATAAGGGGAAATGAGGCTTTAGTGAGACCAAGCATCAAGCGATGGACCATGGTGCACGGTAAGTAGAGACATTACGGCTGCTTTGAAAATTCCTAATTTTAGTTTAAATACTTTCGATATACTTGATAAAGTTGCATTTTTTTCGGTTTTTCAACAACTTAATATATATTTTATTATATTCCTTTCCCATTTTAGTTTACCAATCATAGGATTCTCAATTAAAAATAAGGGAAAATGATGCTTTGTGATACCAAGCATCAAGCGATGGACCATGGTGCACGATAAGTAAAAACATTACGGATGCTTTGAAAATTCCTAATTTTAGTTTAAATACTTTCGATATACTAGATTAAGTTGCTTTTTTTCGGTTTTTCAACAACTTAATATAGATTTTATAGTATTCCTTTCCCATTTTAGTTTACCAATCATAGGATTCTCAATGAAAAATAAGGGGAAATGATGCTTTAGTGAGACCAAGCATCAAGCGATGGACCATGGTACACGGTAAGTAGAAAATTTACGGCTGCTTTGAAAATTCCTAATTTTAGTTTAAATACTTTCGATATACTAGCTGAAGTTGCTTTTTTTCGGTTTTTCAACAACTTAATATTGATTTTATTATATTCCTTTCCCATTTTAGTTTACCAATCATAGGATTCTCAATGAGAAATAAGGGGAAATGAGGCTTTAGTAAGACCAAGCATCAACCGATGGACAATGGTGCACGATAAGTAGAAATATTAAAGCTGCTTTGAAAATTCCTAATTTTAGTTTAAATACTTTCGATATACTAGGTTAAGTTGCATTTTTTTCGGTTTTTCAACAATTTAATATATTTTTTATTATATTCCTTTCCCATTTTAGTTTACCAATCATAGGATTCTCAATGAAAAAAAAGGGGAAATGAGGCTTTTGTGATACCAAGCATCAAGCGATGGACCTTGGTGCACGATAAGTTGAAACATTACGGCTGCTTTGAAAATTACTAATTTTAGTTTAAATACTTTCGATATACTAGATTAAGTTGCTTTTTTTCGGTTTTTCAACAACTTAATATAGATTTTATAATATTCCTTTCCCATTTTAGTTTACCAATCATAGGATTCTCAATGAAAAATAAGGGGAAATGAGGCTTTTGTGATACCAAGCATCAAGCGATGGACCATGGTGCATGATAAGTAGAAACATTACATTTGCTTTGAAAATTCCAACTTTTAGTTTAATTACTTTCGATATACTAGATTAAGTTGCATTTTTTTCGGTTTTTACAACAACTAAATACCGATTATATTATATTCCTTTCCCATTTTAGTTTACCAATCATAGGATTCTCAATGAAAAATAAGGGGAAATGAGGCTTTAGAGAGACCAAGCACCAAGAGATGGACCATGGTGCACGATAATTAGAAACATTACAGCTGCTTTGAAAATTCCTAATTTTAGTTTAAATACTTTCGATATACTAGATTAAGTTGAATTTTTTTCGGTTTTTCAACAACTTAATATGGATTTTATTATATTCCATTCCCGTTTTAGTTTACCAATCATAGGATTCTCAATGAAAAATAAGGGGAAATGAGGCTTTAGTGAGACCAAGCATCAAGCGATGGACCATGGTGCATCATAAGTAGAAAAATTACAGCTGCTTTGAAAATTCCTAATTTTAGTTTAAATACTTTCGATATACTAGATTAAGTAGCATTTTTACGGTTTTTTAGCAACTTATTATATATATTTTTATATTCCTTTCCCATTTTAGTTTACCAATCATTGGATTCGAAATGAAAAATAAGTGGAAATGAGGCTTTAGTGTGACCAAGCATCAAGCGATGGACCATTGTGCACGGTAAGTTAAAACATTACGGCTGCTTTGAAAATTCATAATTTAAATTTAAATACTTTCGAAATACTAGATTAAATTGCTTTTTTTTCGGTTTTTCAACAACTTAATAGAGATTTTATTATATTCCTTTATCATTTTAGTTTACCAATCATAGGATTCTCAATGAAAAAAGAGGGGAAATGAGGCTTTAGTGTATCCAAGCATCAAGCGATGGACAATGGTGCACGATAAGAAGAAACGTTACAGCTGCGTTGAAAATTCCTAATTTTAGTTTAAATACTTTCGATATACTAGTATAAGTTGCATTTTTTTCGGTTTTTCAACAACTTAATATATATTTTTTATATTCCTTTCCCATTTTATTTTACCAATCATAGGATTCTCAATGAAAAATAAGGGGAAATGAGGCTTAAGTGAGACCAAGCATCAAGCGATGGACCATGGAGCACGGTAAGTAGAAACATTACGGCTACTTTGAAAATTCCAAATTTTAGTTTAAATACTTTCGATATACTACATTAAGTTGCTTTTTTTTCGGTTTTTCAATAACTTAATATAGATTTTATTATATTCCTTTCCCATTTTAGTATACCAATCAAAGGATTCTCTATGAATATCAAAGGGAAATGAGGCTTTAGTGAGACCAAGCACCAAGCGATGGACCATGGTGCACGATAATTAGAAACATTACGGCTGCTTTGAAAATTCCTAATTTTAGTTTAAATACTTTCCATATACTAGATTAAAATGCATTTTTTTTAGTTTTTCAATAATTAAATATATATATTATTATATTCCTTTCCCATTATAGTTTACCAATCATTGGATTCTTAATGAAAAATAAATGAAAATGAGGCTTTAGTGAGACCAAGCATCAAGCGACGGACCATGGTGCACGATAAGTAGAAACATTACAGCTGCTTTGAATATTCCTTATTTTAGTTTAAATACTTACGATATACCAGATTAAGTTGCTTTTTTTTCTGTTTTTCAACAAGTTAATATATATTTTATTATATGCCTTTCCCATTTTAGTTTACCAATCATAGGATTCTCAATGAAAAATAAGGGGAAATGAGGCTTTATTGAGACCAAGCATCAAGCGATGGACCATGATGCAAGATAAGTATAAACATTACAGCTGCTTTAAAAATGCCTAATTTTAGTATAAATACTTTCGATATACTAGATTATGTTTCATTTTTTTCGGTTTTTCAACCTCTTAATACAGATTTTATTGTATTTCTTTCCCATTTTAGTTTACCAATCATAGGATTCTCAATGAAAAATAAGGGGAAATGAGACTTTAGTGAGACCAAGCATCAAGCGATGGAACATGGTGCACGATAGGTAGAAACATTATAGTTTGTTTGAAAATTCCTAATTTTAGTTTAAATACTTTCGATAAACTAGTTTAAGGTGCATTTTTTTCGGTTTTTCAACAACTTAATATATATTTCATTATATGCCTTTCCCATTTTAGTTTACCAATCATAGGATTCTCAATGAAAAATAAAGGGAAA
Source organism: Sympetrum striolatum (assembly GCA_947579665.1). Taxonomy (NCBI): domain Eukaryota; kingdom Metazoa; phylum Arthropoda; class Insecta; order Odonata; family Libellulidae; genus Sympetrum; species Sympetrum striolatum. Next base: position 1,933,261 of record OX388351.1, read on the forward strand.
TGAGGCATTAGTGAGACCAAGCATCAAGCAATGGACCATGGTTCACGATAAGTAGAAACATTACAGCTGCTTTGAAAATTCCTACTTTTTTTTAATAACTTTCGATATACTAGTATAAGTTGCATTTTTTTCGGTTTTTCAACAACATAATATATATTTTTTATATTCCTTTCCCATTTAAGTTTACCAATCATAGGATTCTCAATGAAAAATAAGGGGAAATGAGGCTTTAGTGAGACCAAGCATCAACCGATGGACCATGGTGCAAGATAAGTAGAAACATTACGGCTGCTTTGAAAATTCCTAATTTTAGTTTAAATATTTTCGATATAGTAGATTAAGTTGCTTTTTTTTCGGTTTTTCAATAACTTACTATAGATTTTATTATATTCCTTTCCCATTTTAGTTTACCAATCATAGGATTCTCAATGAAAATTAAGGAGAAATGAGGCTTTAGTGAGACCAAGCATCAAGCGATGGACCATGGTGCACGATAAGTAGAAACATTACAGCTTCATGAAAATTCCTAATTTTAGTTTAAATACTTTCGATATACTAGATTAGGTTGCATTTTCTTCGGTTTTTCAACAACTTTATATAGATTTTATTATATTCCTTTCCCATTTTAGTTTACCAATCATAGGATTCTCAATGAAAAATAAGGAGAAATGAGGCTTTAGTGAGACCAAGCATCAAGCGATGGACCATGGTGCACGATAAGTAGAAACATTACAGCTGCTTTGAAAATTCCTAATTTTAGTTTAAATACTTTCGATGTACTAGATTAAGTTGCATTTTTTTCTTGTTTTTAAACAACTTAATATATATTTTATTATATCCCTTTCCCATTTTAGTTTACCAATCATAGTCTTTTTTATGAAAAATAAGGGGAAATGACGCTTTACTGAGACCAAGCATCAAGCGATGGACCATGGTGCACGATAAGTAGAAAAATTACAGCTGCTTTGAAAATTCCTGATTTTAGTTTAAATACTTTCGATATACTAGATTATGATGCATTTTTTTTCTGTTTTCAACTACTTAATACAGATTTTATTATATTCCTTTCCATTTTAGTTTACCAATCATACGATTCGATATGAAAAATCAGGGAAAATGAGTCTTTAGTGAAACCAAGCATCAAGTCATGGACCATGGTGCACGATAAGTAGAAAAATTACAGCTGCTTTGAAAATTCTTAATTATAGTTTAAATACTTTCGATATACTAGATTAAGATGCATTTTTTTCGGTTTTTCAACAACTCAATATAGATTTTATTATATTCCTTTCCCATTTTAGTTTACCAATCATAGGATTTTTTATGAAAAACAAGGGGAAATGAGGCTTTACTGAGACCAAGCATCAAGCGATGGACCATGGTGCACGATAAGTAGAAAAATTACAGCTGCTTTGAAAATTCCTAATTTTAGTTTAAATACTTTCGATATACTAGATTATGATGCATTTTTTTCTGTTTTCAACAACTTAATATAGATTTTATTATATTCCTTTCCATTTTAGTTTACCAATCATACGATTCGAAATGAAAAATAAGGAAAAATGAGTCTTTAGTGAAACCAAGCATCAAGTCATGGACCATGGTGCACGATAAGTAGAAAAATTACAGCTGCTTTGAAAATTCTTAATTATAGTTTAAATACTTTCGGTATACTAGATTAAGATGCATTTTTTTCGGTTTTTCAACAACTCAATATAGATTTTATTATATTCCTTTCCCATTTTAGTTTACCAATCATAGGATATTTTATGAAAAATAAGGGGAAATGAGGCTTTAGTGAGACAAAGCATCAAGCGATGGACCATGATGCACGTGAGTAGAAACATTACAGCTGCTTTGAAAATTCCTAATTTTAGTTTAAATACTTTCGATATACTAGATTAAGTTGCATTTTTTTCGGTTTTTCAGCAACTTAATATAGATTTTATTATATTCCTTTCCCATTTTAGTTTACCAATCATAAGATTCCTAATGTAAATAAGGGGAAATGACGCTGTAGTGAGACCAAGCATTCAGCGATGGACCATGGTGCAGGATAAGTAGAAACATTACTGCTGCTTTGAATATTACTAATTTTAGTTTTAATACTTTCGATATAAGAGATAAAGTTGCTTTTTTCGGTTTTTAAACAAATTAATATAGATTTTATTACATTCCTTTCCCATTTAGTTTACCAATCATAGGATTCGCAATGAAATATTAGGGGATACGAGGCTTTAGTGAGACCAAGCATCAAGCGAAGGACCATGGTGCACGATAAGTAGAAACACTACAGCTGCTTTGAAAATTCCTAATGTTAGTTTAAATACTTTCGATATACTAGATAAAGTTGCATTGTTTTCGGTTTTTCTACAACTTAATATAGATTTTATTATATTCCTTTCCCATTATAGTTTACCAATCATTGGATTCTCAATGAAAAATAAGTGGAAATGAGGCTTTAGTGAGACCAAGCATCAAGCGACGGACCATGGTGCACGATAAGTAGAAACATTACAGCTGCTTTGAAAATTCCTAATGTTAGTTTAAATACCTTCGATATACTAGATTAAGTTGCATTTTTTTGGTTTTTCAGCAACTTAAAATATATTTTATTATATCCTTTCCCTTTTTAGTTTACCAATCATAGGATTCGAAATGAAAAATAAGGGGAAATGAGGCTTTAGTAGGACCAAGCATCAAGCGATGGACCATGGTGCACGGTAAGTTGAAACATTACAGCTTCTTTGAAAATTCAGAATTTTAGTTTAAATACTTTCGATATAGTAGATTAAGTTCATTTTTTTCGGTTTTTCAACAACATAATATAGATTTTATTATATTCCTTTCCCATTTTAGTTTACCAATCATAGGATACTCAGTGAAAAATTAGGGGAAATGAGGCTTAAGTGAGACCAAGCATCAAGCGATGGACCATGATGCACGATAAGTAGAAAAATTACAGCTGCTTTGAAAATTCCTAAATTTAGTTTAAATACTTTCGATATACTAGATTAAGTAGCATTTTTTTCGGTTTTTCAGTAACTTAATATAGATTTTATTATATTCCTTTCCCATTTTAGTTTACCAATCATAGGATTCCAAATGTAAATAAGGGGAAATGAGGCTGTGGTGAGACCAAGCATCAAGCGATGGACCATGGTGCACGATAAGTAGAAACATTACGGCTGCTTTGAATATTACTAATTTTAGTTTAAATACTTTCGATATACTAGATTAAGTTGCATTTTTTTCGGTTTTTTAACAACTTAATAAATATTTTATTATATTCCTTTCACTTTTAATTTTACCAATCATAGGATTCTCAATGAAAAAATAGGGGAAATGAGGCTTTAATGAGACCAAGCATCAAGCGATGGACCATGGTGCACGGTAAGTAGAAACATTACAGCTTCTTTGAAAATTCCTAATTTTAGTTTAAATACTTTCGATATACTAGATTAAGTTGCATTTTTTTCGGTTTTTCAACAACTTAATATAGATTTTATTATATTCCTTTCCCATTTTAGTTTACCAATCATAGGATTCTCAATGAAAAATAAGGAGAAATGATGCTTTAGTGAGACCAAGCATCAAGCGATGGACAATGGTGCACGATAAGTAGAAAAATTACAGCTGCTTTGAAAATTCCTGATTTTAGTTTAAATACTTTCGATATACTAGATTATGATGCATTTTTTTCAGTTTTCAACTACTTAATACAGATTTTATTATATTCCTTTCCATTTTAGTTTACCAATCATACGATTCGAAATGAAAAATAAGGGAAAATGAGTCTTTTGTGAAACCAAGCATCAAGCGATGGACCATGGTGCACGATAAGTAGAAACATTACAGCTGCTCTGAAAATTCCTAATTTTGGTTTAAATACTTTCGATATACTAGATTAAGTTGCATTTTTTTCCGGTTTTTCAACAACTTAATATAGATTTTATTATATTCCTTTCCCATTTTAGTTTACCAATCATAGGATTTTTTATGAAAAATAAGGGGAAAAGAGGCTTTAGTGAGACCAAGCATCAAGCGATGGACCATGGTGCACGATAAGTAGAAACACTACAGCTGCTTTGAAAATTCCTAATGTTAGTTTAAATACTTTCGATATACTAGATAAATTTTGCATTGTTTTCGGTTTTTCTACAACTTAATATAGATTTTATTATATTCCTTTCCCATTTTAGTTTACCAATCATAGGATTCCAAATGTAAATTAGGGGAAATGAGTGTGTAGTGAAACCAAGCATCAAGCGATGGACCATGGTGCATGATAAGTAGAAACATTACGGCTGCTTTGAATATTACTAATTTTAGTTTAAATACTTTCGATATACTAGATTAAGTTGCATTTTTTCGGTTTTTCAACAACTTAATATATATTTTATTTATTCCTTTCACTTTTTATTTTACCAATCATAGGATTCTCAATGAAAAATAAGGGGAAATGAGGCTTTAGTGAGACCAAGCATCAAGCGATGGACCATGGTGCACGATAAGTAGAAACATTACAGCTGCTCTGAAAATTCCTAATTTTGGTTTAAATACTTTCGATATACTAGATTAAGTTGCATTTTTTTCCGGTTTTTCAACAACTTAATATAGATTTTATTATATTCCTTTCCCATTTTAGTTTACCAATCATAGGATTTTTTATGAAAAATAAGGGGAAAAGAGGCTTTAGTGAGACCAAGCATCAAGCGATGGACCATGTTGCACGATAAGTAGAAAAATTACAACTGCTTTGAAAATTCCTAATTTTAGTTTAAATACTTTAGATATACTAGATTAAGATGCATTTTTTTCTGTTTTCAAAAACTTAATACAGATTTTATTATATTTCTTTCCATTTTAGTTTACCAATCATAGGATACTCAGTGAAAAATTAGGGGAAGTGAGGCTTAAGTGAGACCAAGCATCAAGCGATGGACCATGATGCAAGACAAGTAGAAAAGTTACAGCTGCTTTGAAAATTCCTAAATTTAGTTTAAATACTTTCGATATACTAGATTAAGTTGCATTTTTTTCGGTTTTTCAGCAACTTAATATAGATTTTATTATATTCCTTTCCCATTTTAGTTTACCAATCATAGGATTCCAAATGTAAATAAGGGGAAATGAGGCTGTAGTGAGACAAAGCATCAAGCGATGGACCATGGTGCACGATAAGTAGAAACATTACGGCTGCTTTGAATATTACTAATTTTAGTTTAAATACTTTCGATATACTAGATTAATTTGCATTTTTTTTGTTTTTCAAAACTTAATATATATTTTATTATATTCCTTTCCAATTTTAGTTTACCAATGATAGGATTCTCAATAAAAAATAATGGGAAATGAGGATTTAGCGAAACCATAATCAAGCATTGGACCATGGTGCACGATAAGTAGAAACATTACAGCTGCTTTGAAAATTCCTAATCATAGTTTTAATACATTCGATATACTAGATTAAGTTGCATTTTATTCGGTTTTTCAACAACTAAATATAGATTTTATTATATGCCTTTCCCATTTTAATTTACCAATCATAGGATTCTCAATGAAAAATAGGGGGAAATGTGGCTTTAGTGAGACAAAGCATCAATCGATTTACCATGGTGCACGATAAATAGAAAAATTACAGCTGCTTTGAAAATTCCTAATTTTAGTTTAAATACTTTCGATATACTAGATTAAGTTGCATTTTTTTCGGTTATTCAACAACTTAATATAGATTTTATTATATTCCTTTCCCATTTTAGTTTACCAATCATAGGATTCGAAATGAAAAATAAGGGGAAATGAGGGTTTAGTGAGACCAAGCATCAAGCGATGGACCATGGTGCACGATAAGTAGAAACATAACGGCTGCGTTGAAAATTCCTAATTTTAGTTTAAATACTTTTGATATACAAGATTCAGTAGCTTTTTTTTCGGTTTTTCAACAACTTAATATATATTTTATTATATTCCTTTCCCAGTTTAGTTTACCAATCATACGATTCTCAATGAAAAATAGGGAGAAATGTAGCTTTAGTGAGACCAAGCATCAAGCGATGGACCATGGAGCACGGTAAGTAGAAAAACTACAGATGCTTTGAAAATTCCTAATGTTAGTTTAAATACTTTCGATATACTAGATTAAGTTGCCTTTTTTTCGGTTTTTCAACAATTTCATATAGATTTTATTATATTCCTTTCCCATTTTAGTTTACCAATCATAGGATTCCAAATGAAGAATAAAGGGAAATGAGGCTTTAAGTTGACCAAGCATCAAGCGATGGACCATGGAGCACGGTAAGTAGAAAAACTACAGATGCTTTGAAAATTCCTAATGTTAGTTTAAATACTTTCGATATACTAGATTAAGTTGCCTTTTTTTCGGTTTTTCTACAACTTAATATAGATTTTATTATATTCCTTTCCCATTTTAGTTTACCAATCATAGGATTCCAAATGTAAATTAGGGGAAATGAGTCTGTAGTGAAACCAAGCATCAAGCGATGGACCATGGTGCACGATAAGTAGAAACATTACGGCTGCTTTGAATATTACTAATTTTAGTTTAAATACTTTCGATATACTAGATTAAGTTGCATTTTTTTCGGTTTTTCAACAACTTAATATATATTTTATTTATTCCTTTCACTTTTTATTTTACCAATCATAGGATTCTCAATGAAAAATAAGGGGAAATGAGGCTTTAGTGAGACCAAGCATCAAGCGATGGACCATGGTGCACGATAAGTAGAAACATTACAGCTGCTCTGAAAATTCCTAATTTTGGTTTAAATACTTTCGATATACTAGATTAAGTTGCATTTTTTTCCGGTTTTTCAACAACTTAATATAGATTTTATTATATTCCTTTCCCATTTTAGTTTACCAATCATAGGATTTTTTATGAAAAATAAGGGGAAAAGAGGCTTTAGTGAGACCAAGCATCAAGCGATGGACCATGTTGCACGATAAGTAGAAAAATTACAGCTGCTTTGAAAATTCCTAATTTTAGTTTAAATACTTTCGATATACTAGATTAATTTGCATTTTTTTTGTTTTTCAAAACTTAATATATATTTTATTATATTCCTTTCCAATTTTAGTTTACCAATGATAGGATTCTCAATAAAAAATAATGGGAAATGAGGCTTTAGCGAAACCATAATCAAGCATTGGACCATGGTGCACGATAAGTAGAAACATTACAGCTGCTTTGAAAATTCCTAATCATAGTTTTAATACATTCGATATACTAGATTAAGTTGCATTTTATTCGGTTTTTCAACAACTAAATATAGATTTTATTATATGCCTTTCCCATTTTAATTTACCAATCATAGGATTCTCAATGAAAAATAGGGGGAAATGTGGCTTTAGTGAGACAAAGCATCAATCGATTTACCATGGTGCACGATAAATAGAAAAATTACAGCTGCTTTGAAAATTCCTAATTTTAGTTTAAATACTTTCGATATACTAGATTAAGTTGCATTTTTTTCGGTTATTCAACAACTTAATATAGATTTTATTATATTCCTTTCCCATTTTAGTTTACCAATCATAGGATTCGAAATGAAAAATAAGGGGAAATGAGGGTTTAGTGAGACCAAGCATCAAGCGATGGACCATGGTGCACGATAAGTAGAAACATAACGGCTGCTTTGAAAATTCCTAATTTTAGTTTAAATACTTTTGATATACAAGATTCAGTAGCTTTTTTTTCTGTTTTTCAACAACTTAATATATATTTTATTATATTCCTTTCCCAGTTTATTTTACCAATCATAGGATTCTCAATGAAAAATAGGGAGAAATGTAGCTTTAGTGAGACCAAGCATCAAGCGATGGACCATGGAGCACGGTAAGTAGAAAAACTACAGATGCTTTGAAAATTCCTAATGTTAGTTTAAATACTTTCGATATACTAGATTAAGTTGCCTTTTTTTCGGTTTTTCAACAATTTCATATAGATTTTATTATATTCCTTTCCCATTTTAGTTTACCAATCATAGGATTCCAAATGAAGAATAAAGGGAAATGAGGCTTTAAGTTGACCAAGCATCAAGCGATGGACCATGGAGCACGGTAAGTAGAAAAACTACAGATGCTTTGAAAATTCCTAATGTTAGTTTAAATACTTTCGATATACTAGATTAAGTTGCCTTTTTTTCGGTTTTTCTACAACTTAATATAGATTTTATTATATTCCTTTCCCATTTTAGTTTACCAATCATAGGATTCCAAATGTAAATTAGGGGAAATGAGTCTGTAGTGAAACCAAGCATCAAGCGATGGACCATGGTGCACGATAAGTAGAAACATTACGGCTGCTTTGAATATTACTAATTTTAGTTTAAATACTTTCGATATACTAGATTAAGTTGCATTTTTTTCGGTTTTTCAACAACTTAATATATATTTTATTTATTCCTTTCACTTTTTATTTTACCAATCATACGATTCGAAATGAAAAATAAGGGGAAATGAGTCTTTTGTGAAACCAAGCATCAACTCATGGACCATGGTGCACGATAAGTAGAAAAATTACAGCTGCTTTGAAAATTCTTAATTATAGTTTAAATACTTTCGATATACTAGATAAAGTTGCATTGTTTTCGGTTTTTCTACAACTTAATATAGATTTTATTATATTCCTTTCCCATTATAGTTTACCAATCATTGGATTCTCAATGAAAAATAAGTGGAAATGAGGCTTAAGTGAGACCAAGCATCAAGCGATCTGTTTTCAACAACTTAATATAGATTTTATTATATTCCTTTCCCATTTTAGTTTACCAATCATAAGATTCCTAATGTAAATAAGGGGAAATGACGCTGTAGTGAGACCAAGCATTCAGCGATGGACAATGGTGCACGATAAGTAGAAAAATTACAGCTGCTTTGAAAATTCCTGATTTTAGTTTAAATACTTTCGATATACTAGATTATGATGCATTTTTTTCAGTTTTCAACTACTTAATACAGATTTTATTATATTCCTTTCCATTTTAGTTTACCAATCATACGATTCGAAATGAAAAATAAGGGAAAATGAGTCTTTTGTGAAACCAAGCATCAAGTCATGGACCATGGTGCACGATAAGTAGAAAAATTACAGCTGCTTTGAAAATTCTTAATTATAGTTTAAATACTTTCGATATACTAGATTAAGATGCATTTTTTTCGGTTTTTCAACAACTCAATATAGATTTTATTATATTCCTTTCCCATTTTAGTTTACCAATCATAGGATTTTTTATGAAAAATAAGGGGAAATGAGGCTTTAGTGAGACAAAGCATCATGCGATGGACCATGATGCACGTGAGTAGAAACATTACAGCTGCTTTGAAAATTCCTAATTTTAGTTTAAATACTTTCGATATACTAGATTAAGTTGCATTTTTTTCGGTTTTTAAACAACTTAATATAGATTTTATTATATCCCTTTCCCATTTTAGTTTACCAATCATAGGATTTTTTATGAAAAATAAGGGGAAATGAGGCTTTACTGAGACCAAGCATCAAGCGATGGACCATGGTGCACGATAAGTAGAAAAATTACAGCTGCTTTGAAAATTCCTAATTTTAGTTTAAATACTTTCGATATACTAGATTATAATGCATTTTTTTCTGTTTTCAAAAACTTAATATAGATTTTATTATATTCCTTTCCATTTTAGTTTACCAATCATACGATTCGAAATGAAAAATAAGGGGAAATGAGTCTTTTGTGAAACCAAGCATCAACTCATGGACCATGGTGCACGATAAGTAGAAAAATTACAGCTGCTTTGAAAATTCTTAATTATAGTTTAAATACTTTCGATATACTAGATAAAGTTGCATTGTTTTCGGTTTTTCTACAACTTAATATAGATTTTATTATATTCCTTTCCCATTATAGTTTACCAATCATTGGATTCTCAATGAAAAATAAGTGGAAATGAGGCTTAAGTGAGACCAAGCATCAAGCGATCTGTTTTCAACAACTTAATATAGATTTTATTATATTCCTTTCCCATTTTAGTTTACCAATCATAAGATTCCTAATGTAAATAAGGGGAAATGACGCTGTAGTGAGACCAAGCATTCAGCGATGGACCATGGTGCTGGTTAAGTAGAAACATTACGGCTGCTTTGAATATTACTAATTTTAGTTTTAATACTTTCGATATAAGATATAAAGTTGCTTTTTTCGGTTTTTAAACAACTTAATATAGATTTTATTACATTCCTTTCCCATTTAGTTTACCAATCATAGGATTCGCAATGAAATATTAGGGGAAATGAGGCTTTAGTGAGACCAAGCATCAAGCGAAGGACCATGGTGCACGATAAGTAGAAACACTACAGCTGCTTTGAAAATTCCTAATGTTAGTTTAAATACTTTCGATATACTAGATAAATTTTGCATTGTTTTCGGTTTTTCTACAACTTAATATAGATTTTATTATATTCCTTTCCCATTTTAGTTTACCAATCATAGGATTCCAAATGTAAATTAGGGGAAATGAGTGTGTAGTGAAACCAAGCATCAAGCGATGGACCATGGTGCATGATAAGTAGAAACATTACGGCTGCTTTGAATATTACTAATTTTAGTTTAAATACTTTCGATATACTAGATTAAGTTGCATTTTTTCGGTTTTTCAACAACTTAATATATATTTTATTTATTCCTTTCACTTTTTATTTTACCAATCATAGGATTCTCAATGAAAAATAAGGGGAAATGAGGCTTTAGTGAGACCAAGCATCAAGCGATGGACCATGGTGCACGATAAGTAGAAACATTACAGCTGCTCTGAAAATTCCTAATTTTGGTTTAAATACTTTCGATATACTAGATTAAGTTGCATTTTTTTCCGGTTTTTCAACAACTTAATATAGATTTTATTATATTCCTTTCCCATTTTAGTTTACCAATCATAGGATTTTTTATGAAAAATAAGCGGAAAAGAGGCTTTAGTGAGACCAAGCATCAAGCGATGGACCATGTTGCACGATAAGTAGAAAAATTACAGCTGCTTTGAAAATTCCTAATTTTAGTTTAAATACTTTAGATATACTAGATTAAGATGCATTTTTTTCTGTTTTCAAAAACTTAATACAGATTTTATTATATTTCTTTCCATTTTAGTTTACCAATCATAGGATACTCAGTGAAAAATTAGGGGAAGTGAGGCTTAAGTGAGACCAAGCATCAAGCGATGGACCATGATGCAAGACAAGTAGAAAAGTTACAGCTGCTTTGAAAATTCCTAAATTTAGTTTAAATACTTTCGATATACTAGATTAAGTTGCATTTTTTTCGGTTTTTCAGCAACTTAATATAGATTTTATTATATTCCTTTCCCATTTTAGTTTACCAATCATAGGATTCCAAATGTAAATAAGGGGAAATAAGGCTGTAGTGAGACAAAGCATCAAGCGATGGACCATGGTGCACGATAAGTAGAAACATTACGGCTGCTTTGAATATTACTAATTTTAGTTTAAATACTTTCGATATACTAGATTAATTTGCATTTTTTTTGTTTTTCAAAACTTAATATATATTTTATTATATTCCTTTCCAATTTTAGTTTACCAATGATAGGATTCTCAATAAAAAATAATGGGAAATGAGGCTTTAGCGAAACCATAATCAAGCATTGGACCATGGTGCACGATAAGTAGAAACATTACAGCTGCTTTGAAAATTCCTAATCATAGTTTTAATACATTCGATATACTAGATTAAGTTGCATTTTATTCGGTTTTTCAACAACTAAATATAGATTTTATTATATGCCTTTCCCATTTTAATTTACCAATCATAGGATTCTCAATGAAAAATAGGGGGAAATGTGGCTTTAGTGAGACAAAGCATCAATCGATTTACCATGGTGCACGATAAATAGAAAAATTACAGCTGCTTTGAAAATTCCTAATTTTAGTTTAAATACTTTCGATATACTAGATTAAGTTGCATTTTTTTCGGTTATTCAACAACTTAATATAGATTTTATTATATTCCTTTCCCATTTTAGTTTACCAATCATAGGATTCGAAATGAAAAATAAGGGGAAATGAGGGTTTAGTGAGACCAAGCATCAAGCGATGGACCATGGTGCACGATAAGTAGAAACATAACGGCTGCTTTGAAAATTCCTAATTTTAGTTTAAATACTTTTGATATACAAGATTCAGTAGCTTTTTTTTCGGTTTTTCAACAACTTAATATATATTTTATTATATTCCTTTCCCAGTTTAGTTTACCAATCATAGGATTCTCAATGAAAAATAGGGAGAAATGTAGCTTTAGTGAGACCAAGCATCAAGCGATGGACCATGGAGCACGGTAAGTAGAAAAACTACAGATGCTTTGAAAATTCCTAATGTTAGTTTAAATACTTTCGATATACTAGATTAAGTTGCCTTTTTTTCGGTTTTTCAACAATTTCATATAGATTTTATTATATTCCTTTCCCATTTTAGTTTACCAATCATAGGATTCCAAATGAAGAATAAAGGGAAATGAGGCTTTAAGTTGACCAAGCATCAAGCGATGGACCATGGAGCACGGTAAGTAGAAAAACTACAGATGCTTTGAAAATTCCTAATGTTAGTTTAAATACTTTCGATATACTAGATTAAGTTGCCTTTTTTTCGGTTTTTCTACAACTTAATATAGATTTTATTATATTCCTTTCCCATTTTAGTTTACCAATCATAGGATTCCAAATGTAAATTAGGGGAAATGAGTCTGTAGTGAAACCAAGCATCAAGCGATGGACCATGGTGCACGATAAGTAGAAACATTACGGCTGCTTTGAATATTACTAATTTTAGTTTAAATACTTTCGATATACTAGATTAAGTTGCATTTTTTTCGGTTTTTCAACAACTTAATATATATTTTATTTATTCCTTTCACTTTTTATTTTACCAATCATAGGATTCTCAATGAAAAATAAGGGGAAATGAGGCTTTAGTGAGACCAAGCATCAAGCGATGGACCATGGTGCACGATAAGTAGAAACATTACAGCTGCTCTGAAAATTCCTAATTTTGGTTTAAATACTTTCGATATACTAGATTAAGTTGCATTTTTTTCCGGTTTTTCAACAACTTAATATAGATTTTATTATATTCCTTTCCCATTTTAGTTTACCAATCATAGGATTTTTTATGAAAAATAAGGGGAAAAGAGGCTTTAGTGAGACCAAGCATCAAGCGATGGACCATGTTGCACGATAAGTAGAAAAATTACAGCTGCTTTGAAAATTCCTAATTTTAGTTTAAATACTTTCGATATACTAGATTAATTTGCATTTTTTTTGTTTTTCAAAACTTAATATATATTTTATTATATTCCTTTCCAATTTTAGTTTACCAATGATAGGATTCTCAATAAAAAATAATGGGAAATGAGGCTTTAGCGAAACCATAATCAAGCATTGGACCATGGTGCACGATAAGTAGAAACATTACAGCTGCTTTGAAAATTCCTAATCATAGTTTTAATACATTCGATATACTAGATTAAGTTGCATTTTATTCGGTTTTTCAACAACTAAATATAGATTTTATTATATGCCTTTCCCATTTTAATTTACCAATCATAGGATTCTCAATGAAAAATAGGGGGAAATGTGGCTTTAGTGAGACAAAGCATCAATCGATTTACCATGGTGCACGATAAATAGAAAAATTACAGCTGCTTTGAAAATTCCTAATTTTAGTTTAAATACTTTCGATATACTAGATTAAGTTGCATTTTTTTCGGTAATTCAACAACTTAATATAGATTTTATTATATTCCTTTCCCATTTTAGTTTACCAATCATAGGATTCGAAATGAAAAATAAGGGGAAATGAGGGTTTAGTGAGACCAAGCATCAAGCGATGGACCATGGTGCACGATAAGTAGAAACATAACGGCTGCTTTGAAAATTCCTAATTTTAGTTTAAATACTTTTGATATACAAGATTCAGTAGCTTTTTTTTCGGTTTTTCAACAACTTAATATATATTTTATTATATTCCTTTCCCAGTTTAGTTTACCAATCATAGGATTCTCAATGAAAAATAGGGAGAAATGTAGCTTTAGTGAGACCAAGCATCAAGCGATGGACCATGGAGCACGGTAAGTAGAAAAACTACAGATGCTTTGAAAATTCCTAATGTTAGTTTAAATACTTTCGATATACTAGATTAAGTTGCCTTTTTTTCGGTTTTTCAACAATTTCATATAGATTTTATTATATTCCTTTCCCATTTTAGTTTACCAATCATAGGATTCCAAATGAAGAATAAAGGGAAATGAGGCTTTAAGTTGACCAAGCATCAAGCGATGGACCATGGAGCACGGTAAGTAGAAAAACTACAGATGCTTTGAAAATTCCTAATGTTAGTTTAAATACTTTCGATATACTAGATTAAGTTGCCTTTTTTTCGGTTTTTCTACAACTTAATATAGATTTTATTATATTCCTTTCCCATTTTAGTTTACCAATCATAGGATTCCAAATGTAAATTAGGGGAAATGAGTCTGTAGTGAAACCAAGCATCAAGCGATGGACCATGGTGCACGATAAGTAGAAACATTACGGCTGCTTTGAATATTACTAATTTTAGTTTAAATACTTTCGATATACTAGATTAAGTTGCATTTTTTTCGGTTTTTCAACAACTTAATATATATTTTATTTATTCCTTTCACTTTTTATTTTACCAATCATAGGATTCTCAATGAAAAATAAGGGGAAATGAGGCTTTAGTGAGACCAAGCATCAAGCGATGGACCATGGTGCACGATAAGTAGAAACATTACAGCTGCTCTGAAAATTCCTAATTTTGGTTTAAATACTTTCGATATACTAGATTAAGTTGCATTTTTTTCCGGTTTTTCAACAACTTAATATAGATTTTATTATATTCCTTTCCCATTTTAGTTTACCAATCATAGGATTTTTTATGAAAAATAAGGGGAAAAGAGGCTTTAGTGAGACCAAGCATCAAGCGATGGACCATGTTGCACGATAGGTAGAAAAATTACAGCTGCTTTGAATATTCCTAATTTTAGTTTAAATACTTTAGATATACTAGATTAAGATGCATTTTTTTCTGTTTTCAAAAACTTAATACAGATTTTATTATATTTCTTTCCATTTTAGTTTACCAATCATAGGATACTCAGTGAAAAATTAGGGGAAGTGAGGCTTAAGTGAGACCAAGCATCAAGCGATGGACCATGATGCAAGACAAGTAGAAAAGTTACAGCTGCTTTGAAAATTCCTAAATTTAGTTTAAATACTTTCGATATACTAGATTAAGTTGCATTTTTTTCGGTTTTTCAGCAACTTAATATAGATTTTATTATATTCCTTTCCCATTTTAGTTTACCAATCATAGGATTCTAAATGTAAATAAGGGGAAATGAGGCTGTAGTGAGACAAAGCATCAAGCGATGGACCATGGTGCACGATAAGTAGAAACATTACGGCTGCTTTGAATATTACTAATTTTAGTTTAAATACTTTCGATATACTAGATTAATTTGCATTTTTTTTGTTTTTCAACAACTTAATATATATTTTATTATATTCCTTTCCCAGTTTAGTTTACCAATCATAGGATTCTCAATGAAAAATAGGGAGAAATGTAGCTTTAGTGAGACCAAGCATCAAGCGATGGACCATGGAGCACGGTAAGTAGAAAAACTACAGATGCTTTGAAAATTCCTAATGTTAGTTTAAATACTTTCGATATACTAGACTAAGTTGCCTTTTTTTCGGTTTTTCAACAATTTCATATAGATTTTATTATATTCCTTTCCCATTTTAGTTTACCAATCATAGGATTCCAAATGAAGAATAAAGGGAAATGAGGCTTTAAGGAGACCAAGCATCAAGCGATGGACCATTGTGCATGGTAGGTAGAAACATTACGGCTGCTTTGAAAATTCCTAATTTTAGTTTAAATACTTTCGATATAATAGATTAAGTTGCATTTTTTCGGTTTTTCAACAACTTAATATAGATTTTATTATATTCCTTTCCAATTTTAGTTTACCAATTATAGGATTCCAAATGTTAATAAGGGGAAATGATGCTGTAGTGAGACCAAGCATCAAGCGATGGACCATGGTGCACGATAAGTAGAAACATTACGGCTGCTTTGAATATTACTAATTTTTGTTTAAATACTTTCGATATACTAGATTAAGTTGCATTTTTTTCGGTTTTTCAACAACTTAATATATATTTTATTATATTCCTTTCACTTTTTATTTTACCAATCATAGGATTCTCAATGAAAAATAAGGGGAAATGAGGCTTTAGTGAGACAAAGTTTCAAGCGATGGACCATGGTGCACGATAAGTAGAAACATTACAGCTGCTTTGAAAATTCCTAATTTTAGTTTAAATATTTTCGATATACTAGATTAAGTTGCATTTTTTTCTGTTTTTCAACAACTTAATATATATTTTATTTTATTCCTTTCACATTTTATTTTACCAATCATAGGATTCTCAATGAAAATTAAGGGGAAATGAGGCTTTAGTGAGACCAAGCATCAAGCGATGGACCATGGTTCACGATAAGTAGAAACATTACAGCTGCTTTTAAAATTCCAAATTTTAGTTTAAATACTTTCGATATACTAGATTAATTTTCATTTTTTTTGTTTTTCAACAACTTAATATATATTTTATTATATTCCTTTCCAATTTTAGTTTACCAATGATAGGATTCTCAATAAAAAATAATGGGAAATGAGGCTTTAGCGAAACCATAATCAAGCGATGGACCATGGTTCACGATAAGTAGAAACATTACAGCTGCTTTGAAAATTCCTAATTATAGTTTTAATACTTTCGATATACTAGATTAAGTTGCATTTTATTCGGTTTTTCAACAACTAAATATAGATTTTATTATATGCCTTTCCCATTTTAATTTACCAATCATAGAATTCTCAATGAAAAATAGGGGGAAATGTGGCTTTAGTGAGACCAAGCATCAAGCGATGGACCATGGTTCACGATAAGTAGAAACATTACAGCTGCTTTTAAAATTCCAAATTTTAGTTTAAAAACTTTCGATATACTAGATTAATTTTCATTTTTTTTGTTTTTCAACAACTTAATATATATTTTATTATATTCCTTTCCAATTTTAGTTTACCAATGATAGGATTCTCAATGAAAATTAAGGGGAAATGAGGCTTTAGTGAGACCAAGCATCAAGCGATGGACCATGTTGCACGATAAGTAGAAAAATTACAGCTGCTTTGAAAATTCCTAATTTTAGTTTAAATACTTTAGATATACTAGATTAAGATGCATTTTTTTCTGTTTTCAAAAACTTAATACAGATTTTATTATATTTCTTTCCATTTTAGTTTACCAATCATAGGATACTCAGTGAAAAATTAGGGGAAGTGAGGCTTAAGTGAGACCAAGCATCAAGCGATGGACCATGATGCAAGACAAGTAGAAAAGTTACAGCTGCTTTGAAAATTCCTAAATTTAGTTTAAATACTTTCGATATACTAGATTAAGTTGCATTTTTTTCTGTTTTTCAGCAACTTAATATAGATTTTATTATATTCCTTTCCCATTTTAGTTTACCAATCATAGGATTCCAAATGTAAATAAGGGGAAATGAGGCTGTAGTGAGACAAAGCATCAAGCGATGGACCATGGTGCACGATAAGTAGAAACATTACGGCTGCTTTGAATATTACTAATTTTAGTTTAAATACTTTCGATATACTAGATTAATTTGCATTTTTTTTGTTTTTCAAAACTTAATATATATTTTATTATATTCCTTTCCAATTTTAGTTTACCAATGATAGGATTCTCAATAAAAAATAATGGGAAATGAGGCTTTAGCGAAACCATAATCAAGCATTGGACCATGGTGCACGATAAGTAGAAACATTACAGCTGCTTTGAAAATTCCTAATCATAGTTTTAATACATTCGATATACTAGATTAAGTTGCATTTTATTCGGTTTTTCAACAACTAAATATAGATTTTATTATATGCCTTTCCCATTTTAATTTACCAATCATAGGATTCTCAATGAAAAATAGGGGGAAATGTGGCTTTAGTGAGACAAAGCATCAATCGATTTACCATGGTGCACGATAAATAGAAAAATTACAGCTGCTTTGAAAATTCCTAATTTTAGTTTAAATACTTTCGATATACTAGATTAAGTTGCATTTTTTTCGGTTATTCAACAACTTAATATAGATTTTATTATATTCCTTTCCCATTTTAGTTTAACAATCATAGGATTCGAAATGAAAAATAAGGGGAAATGAGGGTTTAGTGAGACCAAGCATCAAGCGATGGACCATGGTGCACGATAAGTAGAAACATAACGGCTGCTTTGAAAATTCCTAATTTTAGTTTAAATACTTTTGATATACAAGATTCAGTAGCTTTTTTTTCGGTTTTTCAACAACTTAATATATATTTTATTATATTCCTTTCCCAGTTTAGTTTACCAATCATAGGATTCTCAATGAAAAATAGGGAGAAATGTAGCTTTAGTGAGACCAAGCATCAAGCGATGGACCATGGAGCACGGTAAGTAGAAAAACTACAGATGCTTTGAAAATTCCTAATGTTAGTTTAAATACTTTCGATATACTAGATTAAGTTGCCTTTTTTTCGGTTTTTCAACAATTTCATATAGATTTTATTATATTCCTTTCCCATTTTAGTTTACCAATCATAGGATTCCAAATGAAGAATAAAGGGAAATGAGGCTTTAAGTTGACCAAGCATCAAGCGATGGACCATGGAGCACGGTAAGTAGAAAAACTACAGATGCTTTGAAAATTCCTAATGTTAGTTTAAATACTTTCGATATACTAGATTAAGTTGCCTTTTTTTCGGTTTTTCTACAACTTAATATAGATTTTATTATATTCCTTTCCCATTTTAGTTTACCAATCATAGGATTCCAAATGTAAATTAGGGGAAATGAGTCTGTAGTGAAACCAAGCATCAAGCGATGGACCATGGTGCACGATAAGTAGAAACATTACGGCTGCTTTGAATATTACTAATTTTAGTTTAAATACTTTCGATATACTAGATTAAGTTGCATTTTTTTCGGTTTTTCAACAACTTAATATATATTTTATTTATTCCTTTCACTTTTTATTTTACCAATCATAGGATTCTCAATGAAAAATAAGGGGAAATGAGGCTTTAGTGAGACCAAGCATCAAGCGATGGACCATGGTGCACGATAAGTAGAAACATTACAGCTGCTCTGAAAATTCCTAATTTTGGTTTAAATACTTTCGATATACTAGATTAAGTTGCATTTTTTTCCGGTTTTTCAACAACTTAATATAGATTTTATTATATTCCTTTCCCATTTTAGTTTACCAATCATAGGATTTTTTATGAAAAATAAGGGGAAAAGAGGCTTTAGTGAGACCAAGCATCAAGCGATGGACCATGTTGCACGATAGGTAGAAAAATTACAGCTGCTTTGAATATTCCTAATTTTAGTTTAAATACTTTAGATATACTAGATTAAGATGCATTTTTTTCTGTTTTCAAAAACTTAATAAAGATTTTATTATATTTCTTTCCATTTTAGTTTACCAATCATAGGATACTCAGTGAAAAATTAGGGGAAGTGAGGCTTTAGTGAGACCAAGCATCAAGCGATGGACCATTGTGCATGGTAGGTAGAAACATTACGGCTGCTTTGAAAATTCCTAATTTTAGTTTAAATACTTTCGATATAATAGATTAAGTTGCATTTTTTCGGTTTTTCAACAACTTAATATAGATTTTATTATATTCCTTTCCAATTTTAGTTTACCAATTATAGGATTCCAAATGTTAATAAGGGGAAATGATGCTGTAGTGAGACCAAGCATCAAGCGATGGACCATGGTGCACGATAAGTAGAAACATTACGGCTGCTTTGAATATTACTAATTTTTGTTTAAATACTTTCGATATACTAGATTAAGTTGCATTTTTTTCGGTTTTTCAACAACTTAATATATATTTTATTATATTCCTTTCACTTTTTATTTTACCAATCATAGGATTCTCAATGAAAAATAAGGGGAAATGAGGCTTTAGTGAGACAAAGTTTCAAGCGATGGACCATGGTGCACGATAAGTAGAAACATTACAGCTGCTTTGAAAATTCCTAATTTTAGTTTAAATACTTTCGATATACTAGATTAAGTTGCATTTTTTTCTGTTTTTCAACAACTTAATATATATTTTATTTTATTCCTTTCACATTTTATTTTACCAATCATAGGATTCTCAATGAAAATTAAGGGGAAATGAGGCTTTAGTGAGACCAAGCATCAAGCGATGGACCATGGTGCACGATAAGTAGAAACATTACAGCTGCTTTTAAAATTCCAAATTTTAGTTTAAATACTTTCGATATACTAGATTAATTTTCATTTTTTTTGTTTTTCAACAACTTAATATATATTTTATTATATTCCTTTCCAATTTTAGTTTACCAATGATAGGATTCTCAATAAAAAATAATGGGAAATGAGGCTTTAGCGAAACCATAATCAAGCGATGGACCATGGTTCACGATAAGTAGAAACATTACAGCTGCTTTGAAAATTCCTAATTATAGTTTTAATACTTTCGATATACTAGATTAAGTTGCATTTTATTCGGTTTTTCAACAACTAAATATAGATTTTATTATATGCCTTTCCCATTTTAATTTACCAATCATAGAATTCTCAATGAAAAATAGGGGGAAATGTGGCTTTAGTGAGACCAAGCATCAAGCGATGGACCATGGTTCACGATAAGTAGAAACATTACAGCTGCTTTTAAAATTCCAAATTTTAGTTTAAATACTTTCGATATACTAGATTAATTTTCATTTTTTTTGTTTTTCAACAACTTAATATATATTTTATTATATTCCTTTCCAATTTTAGTTTACCAATGATAGGATTCTCAATGAAAATTAAGGGGAAATGAGGCTTTAGTGAGACCAAGCATCAAGCGATGGACCATGGTTCACGATAAGTAGAAACATTACAGCTGCTTTTAAAATTCCAAATTTTAGTTTAAATACTTTCGATATACTAGATTAATTTTCATTTTTTTTGTTTTTCAACAACTTAATATATATTTTATTATATTCCTTTCCAATTTTAGTTTACCAATGATAGGATTCTCAATAAAAAATAATGGGAAATGAGGCTTTAGCGAAACCATAATCAAGCGATGGACCATGGTTCACGATAAGTAGAAACATTACAGCTGCTTTGAAAATTCCTAATTATAGTTTTAATACTTTCGATATACTAGATTAAGTTGCATTTTATTCGGTTTTTCAACAACTAAATATAGATTTTATTATATGCCTTTCCCATTTTAATTTACCAATCATAGAATTCTCAATGAAAAATAGGGGGAAATGTGGCTTTAGTGAGACCAAGCATCAATCGATGGACCATGGTTCACGATAAGTAGAAACATTACAGCTGCTTTTAAAATTCCAAATTTTAGTTTAAATACTTTCGATATACTAGATTAATTTTCATTTTTTTTGTTTTTCAACAACTTAATATATATTTTATTATATTCCTTTCCAATTTTAGTTTACCAATGATAGGATTCTCAATAAAAAATAATGGGAAATGAGGCTTTAGCGAAACCATAATCAAGCGATGGACCATGGTGCACGATCAGTGGAAACATTACAGATGCTTTGAAAATTCCTAATTTTAGCTTAAATACTTTCGATATACTAGATTAAGTGTCATTTTTTACGGTTTTTCAACTACTTAATATAGATTTTATTATATTCCTTTCCTATTTTAGTTTACCAATTATAGGATTCTCAATGAAAAATAAGGGGAAATGTAGCTTTAGTGAGACGAAGCATCCAGCGATGGACCATGGTGCAAGATAAGTAAAAACATTTCAGATGCTTTGAAAATTCCTAATTTTAGATTAAATACTTTTGATATACTAGATTAAGTTGCATTTTTTTCTTTTTTTCAACAACTTAATATAAATTTTATTATATTCATTTCCCATTTTAGTTTACCAATCATAGGATTCTCAATGAAAAATAAGTGGATATGAGGCTTTAGTGAGACCAAGCATCAAGCGATGGACCATTGTGCATGGTAAGTAGAAACATTACGGCTGCTTTGAAAATTCGTAATTTTATTTTAAATACTTTCGATATACTATATTAAGTTGCATTTTTTTTGGTTTTTCAACAACTTAATATATATTTTATTATATTCCTTTCCAATTTTAGTTTACCAATCATAGGATTCTCAATGAAAAATAAGGGGAAATGAGGCTTTAGTGAGACCAAGCATCAAGCGACGGACCATGGTGCACGATAAGTAGAAACATTACAGCTGCTTTAAATATTCCTAATTTTAGTTTAAATACTTTCGATATACTAGATTAAGTTGCAATTTTTTCTGTTTTTCAACAAGTTAATATATATTTTATTTTATGCCTTTCCCATTTTAGTGTACCAATCAAAGGATTCTCAATGAAATATAAGGGGAAATGAGGCTTTATTGAGACCAAGCATCAAGCGGATGACCATGGTGCACGATAAGTCATAACACTACAGCTGCTTTAAAAATTCCTAATGTTATTTTAAATACTTCCGATATACTAGATTAAGTTGCATTTTTTTCGGTTTTTCAACAACTTTATATATATTTTATTATATTCCTTTCCCATTTTAGTTTACCAATCATAGAATTCTCAATGAAAAATAAGTGGAAATGAGGTTTTAGTGAGACCAAGCATCAAGCGACGGACCATTGTGCACGATAAGTATAACATTACAGCTGCTTTGAAAATTCCTAATTTTAGCTTAAATACTTTCGATATACTATATTAAGTTGCATTTTTTTTGGTTATTCAACAACTTAAAATATATTTTATTAAATTCCTTTCCCATTAAGATTTACCAATCATAGGATTCAAAATGAAGAATAAGGGGAAATGAGGCTTTAGTGAGACCAAGCATCAAGCGATGGACCATGGTGCACGGTAAGTAGAAACATTACGGCTGCTTTGAAAATTCCTAATTTTAGTTTAAATACTTTCGATATACTAGATTAAGTTGCATTATTTTCGGTTTTTCAACAACTTAATATATATTTTATTATATTCCTTTCCCATTTTATTTTACCAATCATAGGATTCTCAAAGAAAAATAAGGGGAAATGAGGCTTTAGTGAGGCCAAGCATCAAGCGATGGACCATGGTTCACGATAAGTAGAAACATTACAGCTGCTTTGAAAATTCCTAATTTTAGTTTAAATACTTTCGATATACTAGATTAAGTTGCATTTTTTTGGTTTTTCAACAACTTAAAATATATTTTATTAAATTCCTTTCCCATTAAGGTTTACCAATCATAGGATTCAAAATGAAGAATAAGGGGAAATGAGGCTTTAGTGAGACCAAGCATCAAGCGATGGACCATGGTGCACGGAAAGTAGAAACATTACCTCTGATTTGAAAATTCTTAATTTTAGTTTAAATACTTATGATATACTAGATTAAGTTGCATTTTTTTCGGTCTTTCAACAACTTAATATAGATATTATTATATATTCCTTTCCCATTTTAGTTTACCAATCATAGGATTCTCAATGAAAAATAGGGGGAAATGAGGCATAGAGACCAAGCATCAAGCGATGGACCATGGTGCATGATAAGTAGAAACATTACAGCTTCTTTGAAAATTCCTAATTTTTGTTAAAATACTTTCGATATACTAGATTAAGTTGCATTATTTTCGGTTTTTCAACAACTTAATATATATTTTATTATATTCCTTTCCCATTTTATTTTACCAATCATAGGATTCTCAATGAAAAATAAAAGGAAATGAGGCTTTAGTGAGACCAAGCATCAAGCGATGGACCATGGTTCACGATAAGTAGAAACATTACAGCTGCTTTGAAAATTCTTAATTTTAGTTTAAATATCTTCGATATACTAGAATAAGTTGCATTTTTTTCGGTTTTTCAACAACTTAATATAGATTTCATTATATTCCTTTCCCATTTTAGTTTACCAATCATATGATTCTCAATGAAAAATAAGTGGATATGAGGATTTAGTGAGACCAAGCATCAAGCGATGGACCATTGTGCACGGTAAGTAGAAACATTACGGCTGCTTTGAAAATTCCTAATTTTAGTTTAAATACTTTCGATACACTAGATTAGGTTGCTTTTTTTTCGGTTTTTCCACAACTTAATATATATTTTATTATATTGCTCTCCCATTTTAGTTTACCAATCATAGGATTCTCAATGAAAAATAAGGGGAAATGAGGCTTTAGTGAGACCAAGCATCAACCGATGGACCATTGTGCATGGTAGGTAGAAACATTACGGCTGCTTTGAAAATTCCTAATTTTAATTTCAATACTTTCGATATACTAGATTAAGTTGCATTATTTTCGGTTTTTCAACAACTTAATATATATTTTATTATATTCCTTTCCCATTTTATTTTACCAATCATAGGATTCTCAAAGAAAAATAAGGGGAAATGAGGCTTTAGTGAGACCAAGCATCAAGTGATGGACCATGGTTCACGATAAGTAGAAACATTACAGCTGCTTTGAAAATTCCTAATTTTAGTTTAAATACTTTCGATATACTAGATAAAGTTGCATTTTTTTGGTTTTTCAACAACTTAAAATATATTTTATTAAATTCCTTTCCCATTAAGGTTTACCAATCATAGGATTCAAAATGAAGAATAAGGCGAAATGAGGCTTTAGTGAGACCAAGCATCAAGCGATGGACCATGGTGCACAGTAAGTAGAAACATTACGGCTGCTTTGAAAATTCTAAATTTTAGTTTAAATACTTATGATATACTAGATTAAGTTGCATTTTCTTCGGTCTTTCAACAACTTAATATAGATTTTATTATATTCCTTTCCCATTTTAGTTTACCAATCATAGGATTCTCAATGAAAAATAGGGGGAAATGAGGCATAGAGACCAAGCATTAAGCGATGGACCATGGTGCATGATAAGTAGAAACATTACAGCTTCTTTGAAAATTCCTAATTTTTGTTTAAATACTTTCGATATACTAGATTAAGTTGCATTATTTTCCGTTTTTCAACAACTTAATATATATTTTATTATATTCCTTTCCCATTTTAGTTTACCAATCATAGGATTCTCAATGAAAAATAAGGGGAAATGAGGCTTTAGTGAGACCAAGCATCAAGCGATGGACCGTGGTGCACGATAAGTAGAAACATTACAGCTGCTTTGAAAATTCCTAATTTTAGCTTAAATACTTTCGATATACTAGATTAAGTGTCATTTTTTACGGTTTTTCAACTACTTAATATAGATTTTTTTATATTCCTTTCCTATTTTAGTTTACCAATTATAGGATTCTCAATGAAAAATAAGGGGAAATGTGGCTTTAGTGAGACGAAGCATCCAGCGATGGACCATGGTGCAAGATAAGTAAAAACATTTCAGGTGCTTTGAAAATTCATAATTTTAGCTTAAATACTTTCGATATACTATATTAAGTTGCATTTTTTTTGGTTTTTCAACAACTTAATATATATTTTATTATATTCCTTTCCAATTTTAGTTTACCAATCATAGGATTCTCAATGAAAAATAAGGGGAAATGAGGCGTTAGTGAAACCAAGCATCAAGCGATGGACCGTGGTGCACGTTAAGTACAAACATTACAGCTGCTTTGAAAATTCCTAATTATAGTTTTTAAACTTTCGATATACTAGATTAGGTTGCATTTTATTCGGTTTTTCAACAACTTAATCTAGATTTTATTATATTCCTTTCCCATTTTAGTTTACCAATCATAGGATTCTCAATGAAATATAAGGGGAAATGAGGCTTTAGTGAGACCAAGCATCAAGCGATGGACCATGGTGCACGATAAGTAGAAACACTACAGCTGCTTTGAAAATTCCTAATGTTAGTTGAAATACTTTCGATATACTAGATTA
Organism: Sympetrum striolatum; assembly: GCA_947579665.1. NCBI lineage: Eukaryota > Metazoa > Arthropoda > Insecta > Odonata > Libellulidae > Sympetrum > Sympetrum striolatum. The sequence continues at coordinate 1,959,301 of OX388351.1, forward strand.
AGTTGCATTGTTTTCGGTTTTTCAACAACTTAATATATATTTTATTATATTCCTTTCCCATTATAGTTTACCAATCATTGGATTCTCAATGAAAAATGAGTGGAAATGAGGCTTTAGTGAGACCAAGCATCAAGCGACGGACCATGGTGCACGATAAGTGGAAACATTACAGCTGCTTTGAATATTCCTAATTTTAGTTTAAATACTTTCGATATACCAGATTAAGTTGCATTTTTTTCTGTTTTTTTACAAGTTAATATATATTTCATTTTATGCCTTTCCCATTTTAGTGTACCAATCATAGGATTCTCAATGAAGAATAAGGGGAAATGAGGCTTTAGTGAGACCAAGCATCAAGCGACGGACCATGGTGCACGATAAGTAGAAACATTACAGCTGCTTTGAATATTCCTAATTTTAGTTTAAATACTTTCGATATACTAGATTAAGATGCATTTATTTCTGTTTTTCAACAAGTTAATATATATTTTATTTTATGCCTTTCCCATTTTAGTGTACCAATCATAGGATTCTCAATGAAGAATAAGGGGAAATGAGGCTTTAGTGAGACCAAGCATCAAGCGACGGACCATGGTGCACGATAAGTCATAACACTACAGCTGCTTTAAAAATTCCTAATGTTATTTTAAATACTTCCGATATACTAGATTAAGTTGCAATTTTCGGTTTTTCAACAACTTAATATATATTTTATTATATTCCTTTCCCATTTTAGTTTACCAATCATAGGATTCTCAATGAAAAATAAGGGGAAATGAGGCTTTAGTGAGACCGAGCATCAAGCGATGGAACATGGTGCACGGTAAGCAGAAACATTACAGCTTCTTTGAAAATTCCTAATTTTAGTTTTAATACTTTCGATATACTAGATTAAGTTGCATTTTTTCGGTTTTTCAACAACTTAATATAGATTTTATTATATTCCTTTCCCATTTTAGTTTACCAATCATAGCATTCTCAATGAAAAATAAGGAGAAATGAGGCTTTAGTGAGACAAAGCATCAAGCGGTGGACCATGGTGCACGATAAGTAGAAACATTACAGATGCATTGAAAATTCCTAATTTTATTTTAAATACTTTGGATTTACTAGATTAAGTTGCATTTTTTTCGGTTTTTCAACAACTTAATATAGATTTTATTATATTCCTTTCCCATTTTAGTTTACCAATCAGAGGATTCTCAATGAAAAATAGGGGGAAATGAGGCTTTAGTGAGACAAAGCATCAAGCGATGGACCATGGTGCACGATAAGTAGAAGCATTACAGTTGCTTTGAAAATTCCTAATTTTAGTTTAAATACTTTCGATATACTAGATTAAGTTGCATTTTTTTCGGTTTTTCAACAACTTAATATATATTTTATTATATTCCTTTCCCATTTTAGTTTACACATCATAGGATTCTCAATGAAAAATAAGGGGAAATGAGGCTTTTGTGAGACCAAGCATCAAGCGATGGACCATGGTTCACGATATGTAAAAACATTACAGCTGCTTTGAAAATTCCTAATTTTAGTTTTTATACTTTCGATATACTCGATTAAGTTGCATTTTTTTCGGTTTTTCAACAACTTAATACAGATTTTATAATATTCCTTTCCCATTTTAGTTTACCAAGCATAGGATTCTCAATGAAAAATAAGGGGAAATGAGGCTTTAGTGGGAACACGCATCAAGCAATGGAGCTTGGTGCACGATAAGTAGAAACACTACGGCTGCTTTTAAAATTCCTAATTTTAATATAATTCTTTCGATTTACTAGATTAAGTTCAATTTTTTTCGTTTTTTAACAACTTAATATAGATTTTATTATATTCTACTCCCATTTTAGGTTACCAATCATTGGATTCTCAATTAATAAAAGGGTAAATTATGTTTTAGTGAGACCAAGCATCAAGCGGATGACCATGGTGCACGATAAGTCATAACACTACAGCTGCTTTAAAAATTCCTAATGTTATTTTAAATACTTCCGATATACTAGATTAAGTTGCATTTTTTTCGGTTTTTCAACAACTTAATATATATTTTATTATATTCCTTTCCCATTTTAGTTTACCAATCATAGGATTCTCAATGAAAAATAAGGGGAAATGAGGCTTTAGTGAGACCGAGCATCAAGCGATGGAACATGGTGCACGGTAAGCAGAAACATTACAGCTTCTTTGAAAATTCCTAATTTTAGTTTAAATACTTTGGATTTACTAGATTAAGTTGCATTTTTTTCGGTTTTTCAACAACTTAATATAGATTTTATTATATTCCTTTCCCATTTTAGTTTACCAATCAGAGGATTCTCAATGAAGAATAGGGGGAAATGAGGCTTTAGTGAGACAAAGCATCAAGCGATGGACCATGGTGCACGATAAGTAGAAGCATTACAGTTGCTTTGAAAATTCCTAATTTTAGTTTAAATACTTTCGATATACTAGATTAAGTTGCATTTTTTTCGGTTTTTCAACAACTTAATATATATTTTATTATATTCCTTTCCCATTTTAGTTTACACATCATAGGATTCTCAATGAAAAATAAGGGGAAATGAGGCTTTAGTGGGAACACGCATCAAGCAATGGAGCTTGGTGCACGATAAGTAGAAACACTGCGGCTGCTTTTAAAATTCCTAATTTTAATATAATTCTTTCGATTTACTAGATTAAGTTCTATTTTTTTCGTTTTTTAACAACTTAATATAGATTTTATTATATTCTACTCCCATTTTAGGTTACCAATCATTGGATTCTCAATTAATAAAAGGGTAAATTAGGTTTTAGTGAGACCAAGCATCAAGTGATGGACCATGGTTCACGATAAGTAGAAACATTACAGCTGCTTTCAAAATTCCTAATTTTAGTTTAAATACTTTAGATATATTAGATTAATTTGCATTTTTTTGTTTTTTAACAACTTAATATAGATTTTATTATATTCCTTTCCCATTTTAGATTAAAACACATTAGATTTTCATCCCAAAAGAAAAATAGCGCAATTAGGCTTTAGAGAGTCCAAGGATTTAGCGATGGAGCATTGTGCACGATAAGTAGAAACCTAAAGCACTATTTTTAAAATCCATATTTTATTTTGAAATGTGTTCGATATATTCGATCTAGTTTGATTTTTGTCGATTTTTTTACAATTTATTCTCAATTATTTAATCTTCTTCTCCCATTTAAGATAAAACCCATAGGATTCCCTGTGTGAAATAAAAGGTGCCCAATGTGCCTTTGGCGAGACCAAGCATGCAGCTTGGAATACGATAAATAAAGACATAAGGCAATGTTATAAAATTTCCTAATTTTTTTTTAATGTTTTTAATGTAAGATATAGTTGATTTTTTTCCAACCCTATGTGGTAAAGAGATTTTAATTTATTTGCAAGAATGTAGATTTAGAATGTAGATATCCAGATTTCAATGAAAATAGATATTTTGGAGTCCATAGTTTTCGTTTTCGCAATTTTCCCAAACATGTTTGTGTGTGTGTGACTTTCTGTCTGTATGTCTTAAAATTTTTCGAGGCGCTCCATCTTTATAAGTAATTTTCCAATCGTTTCCAAAATTCATATCAAGTCATTTCCTAATGACGTTAGGATTACTTTAGATTTTACTTCGGTTTATCTGGAACCAACTTTCTTTTCTTAAATATTTCTCTCAGAATGCAATGTAGGTATATACTATTCTTTGCAGTAGTTGTAGATAATGTACTTTACTGCAATTTTTGTATGAAACTTTATTTTGGTAACACTGGTACTTTAGGAGTTATTCTTTAATAATCGTTAACCGGATGTCGTTGTTTATTCAGAAATTTGAAGATTTTCATATATATCTCTGTCAGAATGCAATGAAGATATATACAATTATTTTCAAACGTTATAGATAATTTATTTTATTACAACTTTTATTTGAAACATTTTCCTGTATCACTCATTTTTTGGGAGTTATTTATCTGTTATACTTGACAAAATTGTCATAAAATCTCAATCTATATTCTTGATATTGTTTAAATATTGTGAGAGATGGATGTCATTTAGAGAATTTATGGCAAAATAATTCTCAAAAATCCAAAAGCTAGTTTCTATGGTTGATGGCATGTGCTGATATCATTACCTATTAATTTTAACTGGCTAGCAATTAGATAGGTCAAACCTAGAACAGATTTGCTAAGAAATAGTCAATTATTATAACATTTACATTCTTTTGATTCACTTCAATGTATCGTGTACTTAAGAGAACTATCTGATACTAATTATTGCGTTTATTCTTTTATAGGTGAGAGAAGCACCTGAAACCTCCTGAATGGGATCTGATTTTGTGAGTACTTCAAGTCTTTTATTATAAACTCAACAAAGCTTTCAAGCTTCATAATTAGCAAATTTACTCCACTTACCACCAATATTGAGGCAACCTCTCTAACTGTGATAATAGTGTTTTGAGATCACACTAAAATCTAAGAAATTAGAGCAGCAAAATATATCCTTAAATCTCTTATATAAATTTCATTTGGCTTTTTCTATGAAGAGTGGTATTGATATACTACTCATTGTAGCATGGTCTGATTTCTCCAGAACAAATTATCATTGATTGCTGCCACTTTAACTTTAATACATAGCACATAATTTACCGTGCCTGTAGTTTAAAAAAAGTGCAATTATATGTAATAACCACCTGCTCTGTAGGGGAAGAGGGTATAATGCCTTATACCTCTCGACCCAAGCCGAAAGGCCTACAGATTTAGGCATCTCTTTCAGGGCCCTTTCTTTCACCTTCTTATGCAGGAGTTGAGTTCTGTTCTCAATAAACTCCTGTTCGTTTCTTTTGTCTATAAGGTCGGAACCCGCGGTTAACCAGTGATAGTGGTAAAGAGGGGACCCTAGGCATGGGGTGAACCTCATGGCACGCCATCTAGATCTGGCCGGGTCCACTTCTTAGGGCGATACGTTATCCTCCAAATCCTCCCCTCCCTTTATCATCGGTTGATCACAAGGAAAACCACCAGGAATGTCTATGCATGAAATATAGACGTATGTTGGTATTGGTTATCGTAATCAATGGTAATGAAGATTCAGGTATATGCAAAAGTTATAAGGTCAAGTAGGGAATCAAAAACTTTGCTTTTGAGAAATCAATTATGTTTAAGTCTGTAGCAGATTTAATTTTATTCTTCGATACGGTACGTAACGTTTCATGCAAATCACATAAGTGGTATTATTTTGAATAAATTCGCTTCTTACCACAAACACATATTCTACGTCTGAAGTTCACACTTCGAGTAGCTACTTTATTAGTATACCTTTCAAAGCGCCAATTTATAATATTTTTTGGTACAATATTATGAAATGCCTACCTAGAATTATGTTGAAGTACCATATTGATATCGACTTACGTAATTACAGGAATTCAATTTGAATACATTATTTTGTGTACCAATCCACCAATTTATAGCAGTAACGGTTTTATCTTAATTGCGCCAAACTTCCGGTATTTTCTTAGAACGACCTAAATTGTTTATTCTCTGGACATATCCAATCGACATTATTTAATATTCTTATAGCTAAATTTTAACTTAACTCATTATGTTTAAGAAATAGATAAACCCAAAGAATCTTTAGATACACACTGTATTGTACATCGATTTTTCATACATATTTCAATTGTATGCCTGATTTCCTTAAAATGGAAATAATCCATCTAGATATATTACTTTTGTCGGCTAAATTATTAGAATTCTATCAATTTAGATACTTCAACACCATATACTCGCCAAGTAATTATTAATAAAAATCATTCTATATTCATTTTACAATCATTGTAATTCAACGCTTGTAGAAATGTTAAAAATTAAATGGATTTGTTGGTGATATCTAAGAGGTAGTATTGAAGATCAATACCATTGACTAGATGGCTAATGTTCACAATTGCTGTCGATATCATGCAGTAGCTGGAAGACTTTGAATTACTTTTATAGAAATGATACAACACCTCCTTGCAGTAGATACATACATGAAGTTCTTTAAGTTTGCTTCACTGGATCTAAATAGCAATGCTTCGTATAATTTAAATATTTATATTTTGATATTAATATACCTTATCAATTTAGAGCTGAAAATACAACAGGTTACATAAGGAAAATCCTCAACAAGATAACTCATGGAAGTTAGCGTTAAAATATTATAATTGCTCTGCTTATATAGTTTAACGTAACGTAACTACGAAAAATAGCATAGATTTAGCATCGGCAGTAATTTAAATCCAGGTTAAAACATACCATCAATTTAAAACATATCATCAATTTAAAACATACAAAACTTAAAATAGCTAATTACAATTAAATGAAAATATAAATTTCACCAAGTGTAAAGGATTATCAATTGCCCGTCGAAGTTTTTTATATGAAAGTGGAAGACCTGCTGGTACTCATTAAAATTAACTCTAAATAGACGTTTTACTTTTAATTTTTAAATACAACATGATAGCAACTATGTTGATTTAATAATGACAAAACTAGAGCGCCTATGATGGGAGTATTAGGCGTATTTTCGGAAACATTTTGAGGTACTTTCTGGCGATATACAGGGTTGTAAATGGAGAGATTGCTAGACGACGTGCGTTTTTAAAGGAAACTTAAAAGAAATTTTCCATTATAATTCCAAGTTTGAATCTATTTCATATTAATCCGATTGTTTCTTGTTTACCTGCGAGAGCTTTTCAAAAAATCCTTCCTTGATAGAAAACCCGGAACGCTTTCTAAGGCACTTACAGTATACATTTCACCAAGAGATTCTATGTATTATTTCATTTTCAATGGACATGCATATGTTACTATACGAACAAAGATAATGCCAATAATAATCTTTGTTTCGAAGTTTTTTGTGGCCAATTTTAGTGATTTATTTGAAGCACACCGTTTTGAGATAGAAGACTACCTAGAATACTACCTAGCATGATGATAGAGGAAGTGATACACTAAAGTATAGGCATTGGAATAGAGAAAAAAATTACCCGTGTTCGATTCCATTTATTTCAGTTTATTATTGGTATGGTAAGAAAATATAGAAAACTGACGATCAGAAACTAGAGAAGTGTAACGTCTCAGCTTTATATCTTAGTTTCAACTCATTAACGGTAATCTTATAGTAGGCAAGCAATATATATTTATAATTATAAGAATAAAGTCAACTTTTTCCAGTTTTTTTTTAAGTTAACATTTATTTTTGAATGATCGTAGACGATTATTAAAGAAGATCTATTTTGAAAATAATACATCAATTATCATACCTTAAATCATGTACAATTAATAGATTAGTTTTCTACATTGAATAAATGAAGCGTCTCCCAGAATTAAGAGGTAAATTACCATGTAGAGAATGCATACTAACTTTTCGTATCGCTAACTGTTACGTTTAAAATTCAAACGAGAACAACTTAGATTTGAAATAAATTATTGCTTCTATTTAATATGAATTTGGGCCTGTTTCAAATTCCCAGCAGTCAATGTAAATTAATTATTTCGAATTTTTCAGTAATGAAGTTAGAAGGTTATTTAATAAAGAATCCGTGATTTCTCGCACACTCTCCAGTGCTGAATTGTGTAATTAGTCAATGTTCACGATTTCCGATATAATAGAATGTGCGATTCGAGACAGCGGCTCGGTTCCTTCACTTCCTGAGACCTGTGTTTCTTCCACCTTGCGCTTTTCTTTTACGACATCTCACAATGCTCTCCTTCCGCTGTTGACTTTTCCTGAAGTAAGTAAGTTTAGTAAGACCGGGCATCTCAATGCCGTTTCTTTCCATCGTTAAACATTTTTTTCTGATTTTACAGCCGTTTGCGTATCTTTTCAATTATATCAGAAAAAAATGATAAAACTCTCGATATTAAGGTTATTATCTAAATATAAGACCCGATAAATGTAAACGTCAAGCAGTGATTGTAGTTGGTTGCCAAACGTTCTGTTACATTTTGTGAAGCTTCCTTAATTTATTCTAAATTCAAACAAATTGTTAGGAATCAAAACTCGAAACGGAAAAAAATCACAGTTTTTTATTGTAGAAATGAAGAAAAGGTTGTACTTTTTCCACAGATTTATTTGAAAAACACGACCGGGTTTCAACGAGTAAATGCCATCATCGGGTGAAAAAGCAATATCCGTAAACATATATATACAAAATCACCTGATGATGGCGATTACTCGTTGAAACCCGGTCGTGTTTTTCAAATAAATCTGTGGAAAAAGTACAACCTTTTCTTCATTTCTACGAGATGGATTTCCACAAAATCACGCCTGAGACTGTGAATTATACACAGATTTTTAGTTCATTTTGATTCAACTATTTTAGTTTAAGGCTTATGTTTGGTTTCACTCAGCCATGTATAAGGTTAAGCAAATGATTCGGTCCAAGTTAAATTTCTAGGGATCAAATAAAGTGAAAAGTCGTTTCCAGCAACATTGTAAATCTCTATATAGAGTTTCTAAGATAGAGGATAGAGATTAAATTACTGCAGAAGTAGAGAAAAATAAGTAAAATAATAGATTAAAGGTGAAGCGATAAAATTTCAAGTTAATTTGGAATATTATAAGAATTATCATATATATATGCGTTACTTTTAGCTGCTCCTCGAATTTGGGTTACATGGAGTTACTAAATTAATCAATCGGCTGATTATGTTATTAAACCTTCCTCTATCCAAATTGCAGTTACTTTCTGCGCTGAAACAGCTTCTAGGTCAATATTCTAAAGAACCCCTTCGGATTGTATTTTTCACCTGGCAATTTCGTTCTTTTTTTCGCGGATATGCCATTCTTGCGTGGGACAGAAGAGGGAGTAATTTAGGCCGCAGTTAACGGGACGTGATTTGTACCAGCGTATGAATCTCGTGACGCGATGGCAGTTTTTGTCACGCGGCGCCCTGTTTATCACTCCATCTCATAAATCTTGCCACGAGCACGAAATGGAGCTTTTATTTTTGAGACTGAGACATTTCAAGTTCAGCTCCTCTCCACCAACACGTCGTGGCGCTTTTTAGTCACAACAATTAGCAAAAATAAAGCAGATGGCGGCAAGAGGTCGAGGGATTAGTGGGTCGCGGAGTCGCTCTGGAAGAAATTTCAAGGATGAGCATTTTTCAGGTGCAAAAAACGAATCTGACGCTCAGTTTTAAGAAGTTCCTAAGTGAAGACACTTTTGAGATCCGCAAATCCACTCACAACCCAGAATGCATTTCATCCTCCACGAGATGGACTGGAAGTGGGTCAAAGAGGGGATGCCCTTGAGATGTGAAGGACGTTTGCAATACTCGAGGTCAATTAAGAGCCATCTCTTTCCAGACGCTTACCCCATAACGCCAAATTCACATATATTCGGATGCATTGTGTCACGTTCGTGAATAATTATTCTTCTTTCTTTTACTTGTCAGGATCCAACTCCACTTATTAGCCTTTCAGAAGCAATAAACATTACGAATCTTCACGCTTTACATTTTATATACTGTAAACCTGTTCTTTTTTGGAATAAAAATTTACTATTTTATTACAGGAATTAATGTCAATTTTACTACTACACAATTACAAAGTTACTTATTCCTTTATTTATTAAAAAATTACTTAACATCTCCATCAGCACAAATTTGATCTATGCATTGGGAAAAAATATATATAATCTATTTTTTCATATCAACTTTAATGAGAGAATTGAAAAACATACTCAGAACTCCCTCTCATTTCTCGAAAAAACTGCAATAACTAGAAATTTACAGCTTTTAAGCAGCAGGCAAATATTCTATCTGAAATTGGATGATATCGGAAGGTGGCTAAAGAACCCATCCCCCTTGGCTTCAGAATTGTTCCAATGATAGGTATAAGTAAAAAATAAATGGCGCCTTCGGTTGTAAAATACATACATATCACAATAATGAAATAGAGTATACTTTAAGTTTTGGAATGAATTAAAAGCGATGGAAATCGGCCCTTTCGCTTTGTATCGAATGAAAGAATTCGTAATCGCGTTTCAAATTTTAAATAATCACGTAAATTGTAATGGAAACTCACTCCAGGGTCAAATACGCACAACACCGTCCAAACAAAGACGCGTATTGGATAATTATTATTATAAAACCGCATCGCGCTATAGATGAGAACACGTATCTTGGGGTCTTTCTGAAATTAAAATTCAAATATAAATAGAAAAACAAAAGAAATAAATAAAAGATTATTGTGACATCCTAAAAAAATGCGCTTCTTTTTACCTTCTTAACCTCTTTTTTACATAAGCCTTTGTAGGTCAAGAATACAGATAAATAATTAGATGTTCGTAACGCGTATCGAAGCTTCATGATGAATTTATATTTTATCATCGCATTAAAGTCGTTATCATACAATTCATAATTTCAACTTCTTGGTAACTCAGGCAAAAGGGAGAACATTCTATGGATTAATCTGTTATAAAGGATAATTCTTTGAATACGACAGACTAATGTTACTGCAAATATAGATAATTTTATATGTTACCTGTTCTCAAATGCGTATAGAAATAGATGTACCTCGCATGCTCTTTTGTTTTTACGTTGAGTTATGCAAACACAATGTACAACATATTTTTGATAGGATTTGTTCATCGTGGGTAACATAAACTGATTAACATTGCACTAGATATGAACTCGCTGGCTTGTGGAGATTATTTGAATCGACCAAGATCACAGGCAGAAGTAAAGAATAATCATAAATCCGCTTTTCCAAGAACGGAAGAGCTGACGAATAATGTTAGGCTAGCACTCACCTCTGGATATGTAAAAATATCGCATACTGAGGATAAAGGAAACCTCTATCGATTCACTGTAAGAACTTTAAATTCCGGAACTAGATTCTATGAACGCATTGGAGAAAAAGTATTTCAATTCTATGCACACTGAGCCACTTCTTCGGTGAGGGAAGGTAGGTTTTTGAATATAGAATTCGCTGTTGCCCATATAAATGGCGTACATTCTTCAGCAAGTTTGGCATGATAGTCACATTCGGAATCACAGATTCCAGATATGCTCCGGAGAATATTGAAAAAGTTTAGGGGGCTGAACTGTAGAGTAGGGACTTCAGAGTATTTATACTTCATCCCCAAATAATATTTCGTTTACCGTTTCGCTACCACTGTTCTTTCTATCTAGGCTAGACAACCGTTTAAGGCGTCTCTTTGGTAACATATTCTACAGCAGGACTAGCGCAGCGTTTTATCATTCAAAATGCAGTATCTGTGTGCATCATTATTATTATGAATTTGTTATTTACCAGTCAACATTGATTGTACTAATTTATATATTTCCTAATTTGTTCCTTACGAAGAACAAGCTTTCACTAATACTTGAGAAAATATTGCTAGACTTATCTTAGCAAAAATCATATTTATTTTTATAGGAATGCGAAGATACTCGAAACAAAGTTGAAGCATATTTTGTTCAGAAGATTTTAAATTACCTCTCCCATTTGCAATCTCTATCTCTAAGTGAAATCTTCCTTATAGTCTAAAGAAAATTATAATCATATGTATTCTTTAAGATTATGATTCCCCAAAACATAACGTATAAGGCGATGAGTCTTATTAACAATATCCTACGCTGATCTACCACTTTCTTAGAGTTTCATGGAATAGTTTAGCCAGAACCAAAGTGAAGTTGAGATGACGCAGCGACATCCTTCTAATATAACGATAAGATAAAGTTATGCAATACATTTGGATGCTGCGGGAACGCATAATCAATGAAATTGAATCTTGAATTCAAGTTCACAGCTATAAACAATTGCATAGATAATATAAACGCAATACTATGTGCGATATTTATTACGATTAGACTACATCATTACATGTTAATAAGCTTATACATAAATCTCACGAATATATGTAATAATTCCTTTGATTTGTATATTTACAATTCCTTATTCCATTATCTTAAATTAATTAAAACTCAACACAAAATCTTATATAATTTCGTATTACATAGTAGATGCCTTGTAGTAGGCAATTATCTTCCATGCAACTTAGTATAGTACTTCGCCACGTGGCACAATTTCCAAATGGCTCAAAAATATCTCACGTTAATAAGCGTCCCGTTATGGCTCTTTCTACCTCCGTATGAATGCTGCCAAGCACAGTTTCTCTACGAGTACTATAGCAGCCGTCATAGTTTAGACGGCTCCATTAAATATGTTCACGGATGCGATTAATTCGTTCCATTTTTTGGGAGAAAAACGTCGCCCGAACACCTCCGTCACGTATTAAAACTTTTTGCCGAAAAATATACAAATCCCCGGACCTTCCTTTTCTCCTTTCGGATTTCTTTTTTTATTTGATGGACCCCCGAGGTTTCCTCCCCCGCATAACTCTTGCTCAGACTGAAGATTTTTTTCCAAAACCCACAAAAATATCCCTCGTGTTTGAGCCTCCTTTGCTGATAAAAAAGAGTCTTTTTACTGTTTCCCCGCGTTATTTCAATGCGATCCGGAGGGTGACGGAACCGTCCGATGACCAACACCGTGTTTGCTCTCCTTCATCCTATTCCTCCTTCACGATCGACCCTGCTTTATCTCGTTTTTATATTTCCTCCGATCCCTTTTTGGCATTCTCTGCCTTATTTTCCCTCAGGTTTCTGGTTTAGCACCTCTTTCTTCACTTCTGTATTTTGAGACATTGCGCTTGGGAATTTTAGTGACTGGGAATTTCAGTTTTCCACGTTTTGGAACATACGTATATCTAAACAAGCAATAGCTTGGCTAAATGGGAGATTATTTTATAGTTATTGGCACGTATTAAATTGGAAAGGTTTTTCGATAAATCAATAATGCAGAGCCCTCGTAAAATTTATTTCATTAAGTCACCTAAATTTATTCCTAAGTTTCCCAAAAACTACTCTTCAGTATACTTTGATGAATATCATATAAACTATTCTAATATAATAATAATAATGCCGTCTTATTTTTTTGGGCGCATATTAGCCTAGGAAGGCAAGTCCTCCAATTAACCCCTTTTCTTAATTTTATTCCATTTTTTGCATTTTATTTTATTAATATCACACACACACACACACAGACAACGATTTCCTAACCGGAAAAATCCGATAAGCCGGGATTTGAGCCCGGGACCTTGAGGTTGGAGCCTTAAGGCCGGTCTTCCTTTGGAAGCGACTACGAGCGACGCGTATACGGCCGTATACGGGCGACTAATCCCAATACACAGAAAGTAACGGAGCGTCGTCCACTGCAGGCGACTATGGGCGACTTGATTCGAGCGTACACCGGCGACCGGCGACTGATCCCATTGAAATGGGATCCGTCGCTCGTAGTCGCCGCTATGCAGTGCATGACTTAAAATGATATATACGCACCGAGGAGTATTTCAAGAAAAAAATAACATGCCAAATGTGTTATGAGTATTCAATTCTCTTATTTCGAGGATATTTTAGACAAATTCCTCAAATATTTAATTACTTTGATACAGAAATGTGATCCGTCGCTCGTAGTCGCCGCTACGCAGTGCATGACTTAAAATGATGCATACGCACTGAGGAGTATTTCACGAACAAAATATCATTGCAAATATGTTATGAGTTTTCAATTCTCTTCTCTCGAGGATATTATAGACAAATTCCTCAAATATTTAATTACTTTCATACAGAATTGGAATCAGTCGCTCGTAAGCAGAGTTGCGTAGTGAATGGCTAGGAAAGATATGCTCACTGAAATTTTTAAACAGTACAAAATATTACACAAATTGTATTTTTAAGTATAAATAACTCTTATTTTGAGTGTTTCATTGACAAATTACAGTCATTTCAAATATCTACTGCATACATCACTGTCAAAAAGTTATACTTTTGGCACTGATTGAAATATGAATAGAATTGAACGGTAAAAATATATTAAAACCTAAGGTTTACGAAACATTTTTAAATAAACGAAGGACAATTATGAGCATTAACGGAGCATTAGAAGAAAATATAAAGTATCTTTTGAGGGCTACAAGTAAACGAACTTTAGTAATGCTCTATCGACAACGTTATCAATAACTTTGTAAAATAAAGAAATTTGTTGATAAAAGAAAGTAAACAATATTACTTCTTCACCTATTGCAATTTATAGGTTAATGCTAGGAAGACAATAATCACAATGATACAACGGCTAAATTGGGCGAAAATATAAGTACAATTGTGTTTTTTCCTCCATAAATCAAGACTGAACTCGTATGAAAATTAATCGTCGATATGAATATAATCGTAAAAAGAAATGAAAACTTAACTCATTCATTCATTCATCAATGTTGTATCTTAGATATTGATCTTATAGGTAAATCTTGATGAAATTGTTTCTTTCTTTTGCGATTCCAAAATCCTTCGTTATTTTCGTCCCAGAAAATCTCCCAATTTCGAGGTTCAAGGGAAGGGATGTCTCTATGATTAATATGTTCTATCCTCATTTTGTGGGATTCAGTATAAACCATCGTAATCAAACACTTAGTAACTTCCAAAATTTCATTTCAAACGACCGGTTTCGTCAACGAGTTGACATCTTCAGGTGAAGATGTCAACTCGTTGACGAAAGCGGTCGTTTGAAAAAAAATTGTGGAAGTTACTAAGTGTTTGATTACGATGGTTTAGGGATGTCTCTAGTAAGAACCATATGAATAGACTGGGAAATCCAGGTGAAAGCAAGGGTTCAGTTTCTAAGAAAAAGAAACTTGTTTGAAGGGAAGCAATAGAGGAGCTCCACGACACTGCGTGCAAAGTGCTATTAGTAGAAGGTTTGCTATTGTATTGAGTGTTGGAATTTCTTCTTCTTAAAACGTTTTCGTTTCCTAAGCGTTCCCGCAAAAATTGTGATCTCCTTAAAAAATGAAAAAGAACACTAGTACACTTCCACAGATTTATTTCATGGCGACATGTTTCGCTAGCGAGCTAGCATCATCTGGCACATTTCTTATTTTGGGATTTCATTATATACAATAACTGATGGTGGGAATTTAGGAAGAAGGTTGGGGTTTAAAGAGTTTACTAGGAAGGGAAAGAAGGGGGGAAGGGTAGGGAAACAGGTGCTCGTTTGTCAAAATATGTTCATGGGAGGTGCATATAATTTCTACCTCCTCCAAAAGGTCCAAGCGGCGGCCTTGCTTTTCTCTATGGAGACAATTGGGTTGAAAATCACTTTGGTGTCCTTCATCCAGGAGGTGCAGCGCGAAGTTGGACATAGGAGCCCCCCTCCGGAGACGGTAGTCCCTATTGTGTTCCGCGGCCCTCACCCGCAGATTTCTGGCGGTTTTCCCGACATACCTGGCCTCACAGGTATCACATTTAAGTTCATAGACCCCACTACAATTCAATACGTCCCTCTTGTCTTTAGAATTACCCAGTAGTTTACCAATGTTCTTCGGTGTATAATACCCGGCTTTGAAGTTTTCCGGTAAGGCTTTTCCCAGCTTGTACGATATCTTTCCCAAGAACGGCAATCTCCTCCATTTCACTTTCGGGATTTCCATCGGTGAGAGGCCTGGGGATATTTTCAGTTCCGCCCGTTTCTTTAATTTTCTTCTTAAAATGTTATTGATTAGTTTTTCGGTATAACCATTCTGAACTGCTATGCATTTTATTACCTTAAGTTCAAGTTCATAATTTTCTTGAGAAAGAGGAATTTCTAATAATCTATTGATCATTGCATGGAACGCGGCGTGTTTGTGCGAGTGGTGATGGGTGGAGTTATTAGGGATTACTTGACCAGTATATGTGGACTTTCGGAAGATTTTAAATAAAGGTTTCCCGTTTTCCAGTGAGATAGTGAGGTCTAAAAAGTTGAGCGAACCGTCTTTCTCTTTTTCCATGTCAAACTTTAAATTTTTATGCAAAGAATTTAGGAACTCTAAAAATGCATTTAATTGGTCTATACTGCCTCCCCATACTCAAAAAACATCGTCTACATAACGTCGCCAAAATAATATGAGTTTAATTAATTCGTTACCATTGTTAAACAAAATGGATTCAAAATTGTCCATGAATATTTCCGCGAGAATTGGGGAAAGAGGAGATCCCATAGCTAATCCTTCGTTCTGGCGGTATAGGTTGTTATTAAAAAGAAAATAATTTTGTTCCAGGCAGATAGATGTTAAATTCGTGATTTCTTTTTTGAAGCGAGGTTCAATGGGGGATTCATCTAATAACTTGTTAAGGGTGTTTAGAGCTCCATCGATAGGGATGGATGTGAAAAGGCTTTTTACATCAAAACTAACTAATAGTGAATTTTCGGGAAACTGTTCGTCAGCTAGACAACGGGTTAACTCAATGGAATTCTTAATCCCATATCTTGGTGTGAAATTTGTTGTGTTTCGAATCACACTGTTTGTTTTAAAGGCAAGTTTATGCGTTGGAGAAGAAACACTGGAGACCACTGGTCGTATCGGATTATTATCTTTGTGTAATTTGAGAAGACCAAATAATCTAGGTGGAAGAGGGTTTACTTCGATGACTTTAAACTTTTCTATGCTTGAAAGGAAACTTGTTTCTTTCACTGCTTTCCTGA